>BQNB010073634.1:1968-32051 GCA_026074375.1 Tanacetum coccineum
ATTTGATTTCTTAGTTGATTCTTTGTATGTGGTCTGTTCCTGATAGCTTCTGATCTTTGTTGAGCAAGGAATTTTCTTTGAGCAACAATTGTGTCATGAAGCAATTTTGCTCTTTTTTCTATTGAAAATTGCTCTCTTTCTTATTCTTGAAGCTTCTCAGCAAGAAGTCTATCAGCCTCAATTCTTGCCTTTATGTCATCATAATTTCTTATGAGAGCATCATTGGAAGCTTCTTCTTCAGCTAATCTGTTTCTTTCCTCTTCTCTTTCCCACTCTTCTTGTACTTTCCTAGCCATTTCTTCATCACTGGCAAGCTGTTTAAACTTATTCTCAGCTTTAGGAATACCATCAGATTCACTTTCAGATTCATCTTCCTCTTCTATTTTCTTCTTCCCTTTGTCTTTTGGATCAATCTTTGGAAGAGGATTTAATGTCAAAAGTGATCGTGTTAAAGTAGGCTTAGGTCTTTTAGTTTCTACAATATCCTTAAACTTTACACCTTTCTCCTTCTCTCTTGAAACTGCTTTGGCTTGACTAATATTGAGAAGAACCTGAGCTATTGTTTCATCATCTCCAAATATTGTAGAAGTAGGTGGTTGAGAAGTTTGGGTAGCACTTCCTTCTTTAGTATGATCATCAGTACCTTTACTTTGCTCATCAGTACCTTCAATTTGATCATCAGTACCTTTATTTTGCTTATCGGTACTATCTTTCTACCTGTCGATACTAACTTTGGATCCGTCAGTACTAACTATTGGTCTGTCGGTACTAACTTTCTCCTTGTCAGTACTAACTTTTTGTTGAGCAGTACTAAGTACATCTTCAGTACTAAGTGCATCTTCAGCATTCTCCTTCTCTTCATCCACTACATCTCTTGTCCTCCCCTCATCTTGAGCATCCTCAGTCTCCATATAATCTAATGAATCTTCAGGAATCTCATCAAATAGTGGATCTTTATGGACTGTAGGTTTACCTTTGGCAGACTTCCTCCCCTGTTTGGATACATACTCCTTTTGCATCTAGTTTTTCTTTAAGGATCTCTTTCCTGCTAATCTTTACTGTAAGGAGACACTCTTCATCCATGCTCTGTGGTGTGTGATGACAGGTTTGGCTTGCTTCTTGAGCTTCTTGATTTGTGCCTTCAATTTTTGAATTTCCTTGGCTTGATCTAAAACCTGTGTACACAAAGAGATACAAAGATCATAGACACTTTAGAGTGTCATGTCACCCTCATTCGCTGAAAGGGATTTATCACTAGATGAATGACCTCCAAGATTCCCACCAGAACTTTCTGGAATAGAATCATGAATGGTAGTAGAAGGTGAAAGTCTAGGGGATGGGTCAGTCTGTGGCTCAATGGTAGTAGAAGGTGAAGGTCTGGGAGATGGGTCAGTCTATGGCTCAACAGGTACTTCACTAGTGTGAGTTGGAGATGGGTGGTTATGCTTCAGATGTCTTTCAAAGGGCACCCTCATCCTCAGTTTAGCTTGTACACCAACATAGAAGCAAATAAAGGGGTGACTTTCCCTGAGAAATGTTTACCCTTTTTAACCATGAAAGAAAAGACTTTACTTGTCAAAGCATTTACAGGAAAATGATCTAAAGGTACAGGTACATTGGCTAGCTGTTTATCTAAAAAGATTGAAATAAAACGTGGGTACATTACAAACTTCTTCTTTGCATCTAAATGTCTAAGCATACCATCAAAAATTAATTTAGAAAAGTTATACTTCTGATTAGATGTTAAGCAAATGACAGCAGTGGCAATATTAGTAGGAATTTGATCCCAAGAGGTGCTTTTTGAACTAATACAATGATTCATTGTATGAAATAAAAACCTCCATTGGGGTGAAAACAAAGCTTTGTTAAATGTTAACACTGTTAAATCCCCCTCATACCCCATAAGCTGTATAGCATCAAATATAGCCTGATTAGGTAGTGAGTCTATCCCATTAGCATCATCAAAAAGAAGATCACTTCTTATTGATGCTTCAGAGATAGACACAGGCTTGCCAGCTACTTTGGCAGTAATGTGCCTAACATTGTTGATTATTTTGGACTTAGCAGACGTCCAAAACTGTTCAACAAATGTAGTAGAAACAACTGGACTTACAGTGAGAGCATGATGAATGGAACTGCGCGTAAGAAAATCAATGATCTCGTGAAACTCTGCATTCCCTTCAGTCTTCTCTAGATACGCGACCATATTGTGCTTAGGACATGAATCAAGAACAGCCATTGTAGTCGAAAGAGTGATCGTCGTTAAGAGAGATATTAGGGCTTGTATATACGAAAGTATTTGAGAGAGATTGCGTAAGGAACTGTGCAATTGAGATGGGTTTATATAGGTTTAGGAAACCTAATTTCAAGGAAACCGTTTCAATTTACACTTTGTACCCTTGGCGGTATTTTTCTTCAACGTCTCTATAGCGGTACAAACTTTGCCCAGCGGTACTAACTTTGCACTGTCGGTACTAACTGTGTCCAACCAAAGAATGAACAATGTAGGTAACAGGAGTGCTTCAGTACCATCAATAACTCTTCTCAATGACTCTCTAAATCCTATCAAACCTCTTGAAATGCATCACCTATGGTTAACATGTTTCTTCATACTTAACACTGCATACAAACTATACAACACATCATATTGCCTCCCTTTAACCAATGCAGCTTATGGATTTATCATCCCAATAGAAACAACCAAGAACTGGAACCTGCTAACATCAAATGCCTTGGTTAGTAGATCAGCTACATTGTCATCAGTGTGGATTTTAAGCACCTGAATATCTTTCATCAGAAGCCATCCTCTTAAGTAAGTGGTGCCTAATACAACTGTGCTTTATTTGGAATGATATACTGTATTCTTTACAATGCAAATGGTGCTTTGCATTATCAATACGTACAGATTTTTGTGTTCATGAAAGTTGAACCCATAGTCTAACATTTGATTTTGAATCCACCAAACCGGCCCATAACAGCTTGCCAGCAACAACATAATTCAGCATTGTATAGAAGTAGACCCACACAATGGTCTGCTTTTTGTATTGCCAAGAAATGAGTCTCCTGCCAAGGACATTGACAACCATCCTATTGTGGATTTCCTGTCAAAGAATTTGCTCCAGTGCATAGTCACTATCTGAGTAGATTCCAGTGAGTCAAATGAAGACTCTTCACTACGATACACAAAAACAGCACCAGTTTTGCGGGTTGCCTTTAGCTACCTAAAAATTCTCTTGATCTCGTGATACACACTCAGACATGGGAAGGAACTTTGGAGTGACCTGAAACCTAGAACAAGCACAGACTGGCAAATCATAATATCAGGCATAGAAGCAGTCAAGTACATGAAAGAGCACCAATCATGGACACAATAGAGATGCGACCATCCACATCACTGCGAGAGCGCAGCATACCTGACTAAAGGCACATCGTCAGCTCAATTGGTGTAACTCAGCAGTCAACAACATTTTCAATCAAAACCTTCTTCAGGATTTCTGCGCAACAAACTTATCCTACTAAGAAAGATACCATCTGCTTTCTGTTTGACTTGTAATCAGAAAGAAAGTGAGCTCTCCCAATTGAACTCATCTGAATTTAACTCTTCAGTGATAATGCTTGCACAATTCATCACACCAAGATTTCTTTGTAGACCAAAGATGATATCATCCACATAGACTTGAACTAGTATGATATCATGTTTGTCCTTCTTTATGAAGAGAGTTTAGATCAAGCGACTCCAACATGTTCCTTTCTGTATCCATTCTTCAATAAGAAAGTAGAGAAAGTAGCACTACCAGTCACTCTCGAGCTTGACACTAGTAGCCCATAGAGAAGCTTTTACAACTTCTCTAGTACTTACTATTTTTATTTTTTTTCCCCCCCCCTTAGAATTTAGGATCTAGCAAAACCTGGTGGTTGAGACACATATACTCTCCTCATCTATTATGCCCAAAAAGAAGGTTACTTTTCACACTCCATTGATAGACTATAAACCCATGTAATGAGGCGCAAAGCCAAAAAGATCCTATGGCTTTCAATCTGTCCCAGGAGCAAAAACACCTCATCATAGTTATCCCTCCGCTTGCCTCTGTCCCTGAGCAACTAACCTTCCGTTATTTCAGACATCACACCCTCTTCCCCTTCTTATTTTTAATAAACCACCTTTGTGCAATAGCCTCATCCAAAGGGCAGATCTACACGATCCAAACTTTTTGTATCTCGAACTGCAAGCACTATTCAATCTTGGCAATAGCATCAACCACCGCTTCATATTCAGAGCTTATGAAATCTTCTTGGGTCATGTGGACAGGAAACAAGCAAATAAACAATGTGATGGAAGACCGTATGGTTAGTTTCGCTTTTGCTTTAAACCATAGCCTAACAAAAAGCATGAGCTCCAGAACTTCTGTATAACTTTGCGGCTTCGTTGTTTGAACTGCTGAGAGTTGGATCTCCTAGAATAAAGAGCCTAAGGATTGAGTTAATGAGTCCTGATGTGGCGAATAGACTAACATATCACACAACAGTTTTTCCAAGTTGTGAGTCAGCACTGCACCCTCATCATCATAAGAGGAAGTAGTTGAAGATACCATCAGTGGAATTTTAATAAATATCCTCAAGTAGAGGTATTTCTAAATCATCTTCTTCAGGATTTGTTGGATTCAAGACAAGAGATAAGATCCCTCATGAGGACTGGCATACTAACTTGGTAGCATAACAAGTATTAATAGGTTATGTACAGCTACTTTAGCTGTGTGGCTAACAGACAAAAAAGTATAGTACTGCTAGTCTCTAGCAGCTCCTTCTTGTATAACCAAGTTCCCAGTTTCTGTTCAAACTATCATTCCTGAGAGCTTCACTTCCTCATCAGCCTCCTTTTCTTGGCCTCTACAAGTCCTTCAGTTCTTCATAAAGACTTGTTCTTCCTCTCTTGGACCTTCTCACTCTTATCAACTGTTTTTTAATAAATGAGTGTTTGTTACAAGAATAAGAAGGCCATATTGCAGATAGACAAAGCATCTTGAGCCTATTCATCTTCTTTTTTAGACAATCCCCTGCATCATAATGTCTTCTGTACCTGCCTTATGGTTGCTTCTTGTTGACCTGCAATGTAGGTTAGCTTGATTTCTCTGCTCTAATATGATGATAATTCCTACAGATCAGTTAAATAATCAATTATCAAAAGCCAGTTGGTCCTTCTCCCTGCAACATTTGGTTTGTCATCTAAAAATGTGATAGTGCAGGGTTTCTTCACATCTTTTGGTTTCTAAATTGATACCCTAAAAGCCTGTCCTGTATAGATGAATACCCAACTAAAAATCCTTCCTCTAGAATTTCTCACAGCAAACCTGCCCAGGTGGTCAATGTATTGCAAGATGGCTCACATGGCACACCAAAAGGTCCTTATATAACATTATAATTGGTAATTTACCCAGGAAAAAGTTTCATAGGTTCCTTAATTATGAGGCTTGGTCACTAATACCCCTGATTAGAACATAAACAAGCAGTATAACTGCTTTTTTTCTTCCAAAGCCCCCCCCAAAAGAGTGTTAGGTACAAAAAATGATCTACAAGCATAGTCTCTCAGACAGCCTCAATAAGAGGTCATGTATCTTCTCTCAGCAACTCTATTTTGTTTAGAGTTACTGGCATTACAGTATTCCTCTTTGATCCCTTTGACCCACTAAAATTAAATAACAAATCCTCTTAGTCACTTAAGAAATCTGTACATATGTCACTTCTAATAGTTTTAACTTTCTGATTCAATTGGTTCTCAATTTGTCTTAAAAACATCCTTAAGATTCCGCCTAGTCTTTCATCTTAGTTCTCTTATGAAAAACCCCAACGAAACTGCAAAATCATCAGTCGAGAACTAGGCACATAGGTCTTTATGCGTTTAAAGCTCCTGACAGATGTAGGTTCAAACAACTCATATGAAAGAATGTTGTTAAGAGTGGCTAATAGAGCTTACTGTTTTGGCCTTACTGTAGGCCTTGTGATTTCTTTCCTTTCTGGCAAGCAACACAAGTGTGTCATTTGAAAAAGCTTTTGAAGGTAAACCTCTTACAAGGTTGCCCTCACATAGATTTGTTTAGGTTTTGAAATTAACAGACCCACCTCCTATGCTATTTGTTAGAATTCATCATTGTAGCCTTTGCAATTAAACAAGGCCAATCCTCCTAAAAGGAATAATTGTTCTCTAAATTGAAACTGTACATATTGGTTTTGATCTGGCATTTTCTTCAAGTAATACTTGAGTTTTCACATTAGGGTAACTAATACAGAGAGACAACAACAAAGACATTCAGAGTCAGTAACAGAACCATGTCTTTCTTCGTACACACAATTTGGTGACACAGAAAAGAATTGAAATGCTGCAAGTTCTTGTATACAAAACGCATACACCCTCAAATCAAACTAACCACATTTTAATTACCCTTTACCAGTGATATAAACCTTTACAACCTCCAAAACAACAGGGCCACCATTAAAGGTCTTGAAATTCAGCAAGGTAGGCCTGTCTCCCATCCATTGTGCCTGGAACATCCAACTAACAACAATTCCCTTTATTCTTTAGAAGCTCTAAGTGGATAACCTGCACATTAAAAGAAAAGAGATTAGCAATCGCTACTTAGGACCGAAAGCCTATTTGGGTTGAGTGAGAGTCTGCCTAGTGGATCTTTGAAAGTTGGTAACAGGTTTTCTCAGCATTGGATCCACTATTGTATTTGACGATATTGTGCCAGTTGTTTCATTGTGCGGATCTTCACAATTACAACTGCTCAGGACTTAACAGCATTTTCCCTGTGTCCCCCATAGTACTAACTGCATTTCCTGCGCAGTAATTAGTTTTTAGACATTTGAGAAAAATCTTTTCTAAGTATTGTTGTCCATTTTTAAAGACCTTGTATATGGTGAATGAAGATTTGTGAAAAAACATTTATGTTTGGTCGAACTCTATTCACATTGGGCTTAACAGTATTAATTTTCATAGCAGTACTAGTTAGTATTGAGTCTGGTCTTAGTTAAAGACTTACCTAGCACAGTACTAACATTTATAGTACCGCTAGCTCTAGTAGTAATTAACTAGATTTTACAGTTCCTAGTTAGTACTATCTGAGAGAACAAATACGTAGTTTGATTTTTCACTCTTTTTGCACATTGTTCCAAGTTTCCCTTAGCTCCTTTTGACTAGTCTTTTTGTTCCACCCACTGTTTAAGTTAGCTTTTCTAGCCATCCTCTTCTCATGGAAATCACAATCTCTTATTAAATGATTAAGACTACCACATACAAAACATGCTCTTACAGTAAACCCATACCCCAAATCTTTCTTGTCAACTTTAGGTTTTTGACTATGTCAGTGAAACTGAACTCTTCAACATTTCCCTAGGAAGTTTTTACTGCTGGTTAGCAAAATAGGTGGTTTCTTGTTGTTTATGTTGGAATAGACACATACTCATCTCACTATCTGATTCATACTCCTCAATGATGAGGAGCATCAACCAACCTTAGGTTGACATCTACATTAGATTCATTGACAACTGTTCAGACACTAATTCAGAGGTTCCTGTACTAATGTTTGATAATTCCACATGTATCAGATTCCTGCGATTAGGGATTCAGATTCACTAGGTTGAGTCTGTTTTGGACCATATGTAAATTGTGAGTAATCTACTTCAATTACATGGTCCAGAGGCATATAAATTCCCTGTCATGGTTGGGTACACATGCATTCCTTCGCTATAACAAACCTACATACAACTGGTTGTTTTCTCTATCACCACCTCTTATTCATTAAAAACACTCTACAAACACTTCAATTTCATAGCTACAAAATACCATCATATTTGTGATCCCCATACCCAAGCCAAACTTATCATTAGCACTCATTTGGGCTATTTAGCAGTTTACAACTAAGATTCTTATGAAAATTATGCCATATTTTCTACTTTATCGCCTTTAAATCTTCTTTTGTCCTTTGAGCTCTGCTAATAAATTCTTATGGATAATTGAGAACATCTGTCTTAACATCCTAAATCTGCTTTTTCACTAGAATTTTATCTTTTGTTCATACCAAAGTTGCTTTGTTGATAGCAACTATATGTGCATTCAACTTTCTTAAGACCTTGAAATATGCCTTTAATTTCACATGCTTCTGCATCCACTAAGTTGTTCTCCTTTGAGCATCATAATAGTTTTTTTTAAGATACTAGCATAAGAACTCTTTACACTTAATTAGAACAGGAAATTACCTCTGTATCTGAGTCTGAGCTGTTTGCAAGCCATCAAAGGGCATACAAATCTTTATCTTCTGAAAATGATTTTTGTCCAATCCACTACCTTCTCCATCAATTGTCACCAATGCTTTTTTTTAAATAGAACTTATTTCCTCCTTCTGTCAATTTATCTACTCCATCTTTGTTCCCATAATTCTCCATGCACATCCCTCCTTTATGTTATCTGAGTTCCTTGATTCTGCACTATCTAGCAAAATGCTGTCTTGTGCTAATTTTAGCATTCTCAACTTTGGTTTTATCAAAACCAACCTGGTTCATTTGTCATCATAATTGTAAGCTTTCTACCAGTCTTTTTTTAAAACTTTTTCATTCTCATTGAGATATGCCACTTGCCACTCTCAAGTCCATTTCTTCAAGGTTATATTCATCAATCTGTTCCAAATCCTTATGATCCAGTTGAGGGCAACTTGATTGATTAGCAAGTAATGAGTATGATGAAGTTTGTTCATACTTTGAGTTATGACCAGAAGGATTGGGAACACTATAAGTGGTACTAACTTCATTAGTACTGCTAGTGTTCTCAGAGACAAAAGCTACATTTTGCGGCTAGATGATGATGGAGGTTGAGCTTTTATTATCACTCTCAAAGAACTCTTAATTATTATACAATCATTAAAACTTAGAACTGCCCACTCCTGGTTTTTGGTCCTCATATCAGGAAAACTTGTGACCAGCAAAAGGTCAAGAGATCTTAGGAATTTTGATTTACATCCTCATGGATACACCTGCTCCATGAATTTCGAACTGACTTAGAAGCCCTTGGAACCTGTCCATAGACTTGTGAAAGCCCTTCACTGAGTTGATCCAGAAAATCCTTCAAACTGGTGCTTCAAGATAGACTTCTGCATCTTCTTGGACTCGCATTTCCACCAAATCTAATTTGATGGCATCCCAAACTCTCTTGCATCATCTCTATGGAATTTAGCAAGATGATCTTCTGGTAGAGCCATAAGCAAGGTGGTCCTTGCTTTTCTCTCCCTTTCTCTTGCTACAATCTCTTCTGCAGTTCTGGGAGGCAAGACCTTAATTTGTCCTTGTGTATCTGTAGTGATAGATACAAGACCATTCCCATTCTGTATAACCTCCCAGATCGATACGGCCTGTATGAAGCCAAATAGTGTTCCATCTTCATACCCAATATCATATTCTCCCTTTTAAAGACATAGGAAGCTTGATAGAGAATACCGTAACTTAGGAGTTTGTTGGTGTTCGGTGTTTAGGTTGAGTGATGATGTAGAGGTGGTGGTGGTTGTGGAAATTCTTCTATGTCATGCAGACCATGTTTAGTTTTGAGGATGAAGGGCGTTTAATAACTGGATTGATTGTTCTTCCTATTCAGAAGTTTCTCACAGGGTCTGATAACACTTCTGAGTCCCTTAGAATAGATCTTCTGGCAACCTATTAAGATGGTAGCCAAAATGTAAAAAACAGTAACTATTAGAAACACTGATTATGAATAACTATGTGTTAAAGCGCGCAATCTTAACACCAGATGACTGAAGAAAAACAATGAAGAACTAAACATTCATCTCTATAATCGGCTTTGAATGATTACTAATACCTAACTAATAGATATATTTGTGCTAGTAGATATCTTGAACATCCAGAGATATCTAACTATGCCAAGAGTGAATCCTTTTATATGCCACAAGAATAAACCTAACAGGCTTACAAAACTGCGTACATATCTTTTCAAAATACTCAATACATATCTCTTAAACGGTACTAACATTTTCTACCTATATGGTACGAACTAACTAGAGCAAATATTTAACATTTTGTACTGTCAGATACTAACTAGATTGTACGTCAGTACTAAGTTAGGAAAACGTAATGTAGGAAATAGAATGTAACAACTTAATCTGGTAGATAACAGTTTATAGTCTGGTAGCTAATAGTTAGTTTTCTGCAGTACTAGAGTTAATTCTGGCAGTACTAATTAATACTGTCATTACTACAGTTAAGACTTTGGCATACTAAAGAAGTCTTAGTACTGGTAGAGTAGCATTCTAGAGATAGTACTGCGTAAAATAGTTAGTTATGTCTGTTCATAGTCTAAGGTCCTGTCTTTATGTACCAAATAGTAATAGTTATCTTCTAAGTTATCTTAGGAAAAGGATATGTATTATCCTTTGACACGGTTGAAGCCACATTAGGTTTTCCTTGGTTATAAAAAGGTAACGCCTAAGGCACAATGTTTATGTAAGGGACGTGAATTGAAATATACAATCAGAAAGCATAGATGCGGCAATAGCTATTTAATGAGTTTATTGTTTCTTCTTAATTCTTGTGTTAAGATTCCGCATTAACACTTGATATTCATAGTCAGTGTCTCTCACATAGTTGATTTGAATTTATTCAAGTTAGCTATCGTCTTACAAAAGGCTAATCAGATCCTATACCAAGGACCTACAAGTGGTATCAGAGCCTTTAGAGGGACTCTGAGAAAGAAGAATCACTAGAACCACAAACAAACACTCTGCTACAAAATGTCTCAACCTCTAATGATGAGTTATCACAACATCTGCAAATGAGATGAAGAATCAACCATGAATATGCATCAGATACGGTGTTGCACCAAACAACACAACAAGTGAGTCCTCAAACAACTAGCTATCTTAATATCAAACTCCCAATTACCTAGAAGAAGGAGGAGTATGATATTATGGATAGGGAGATGGAGCATTACCTTGAGTACATTGTCAATGAAAGTATGGAATGTATTCAGATGGCGACAAACTCCAAAAGATAATTTCAACTGGAAAGGCAGGTAATTGTCGTTCGAGAACTTTCACAGTAACTGCCTGTCATAGATCCAAGCTGTTATAAGAAAAGGACGGCTAAGAATATCTTGACTGATGACCATTGTACACCAAAAGAACATATGAGAAGATTCATGATGTAGATCAAAAGAGATCGGGAAGCCATCAGAACTTAGTTTGGTGTAATACAAATTCCAAGAAAATTGCAGAAGGCTGTTTTCTCAAACAACATTGAGAAGCATTTAAAATATCCAATGCAGAAGGGCTAGAAAAGGGATATGACAATTTCCAACAGTTACTTTCTCAATTGGAAGCTCACGTGCTGAGTAGCAACTAAGAGCAATCATAAGATTTCTAAGATCGTTGCCCTCACAGGGTCCAAGCTGCAATGACAAAGAGAACTATCTAGAGATTGCGAACACTTTATCTATTGATGATTTGTTACAATAACCTTAGAGTTTATGAGCAAGAATTCAAGGGCTTCAAAAACATCTTCAAGTACTCAAAAACATGTTGCTTTGTTTTCACAAAGCAAAAATAGCACTAATTTGATTAAGTCTGGTTCTTTTTTCTGGTGCTACAGTACTTGCACTCCTCATCTCACTTCTTTAACAAATATCCCTAAAAATATGTTCTTGCTAGTTTCGCTGGATGAAGGGAAATCTATTCCCTCTTTGCCAAACAATCATGAGACTGGAGTACTTACTTTCATGAAGATCTGGAACAAAGTGATGATGTAACATCTGAAGAGATGGACATAAATGTAGATAGCAATGAATTGCTTACACATATCGAAGAAGAAAGTGCTATAAGAAAAACAGGAAGATGAGTTCGCGTGGATGGAAAAACACCTGTTGGCTTTGCACAAAAAGAAGCTTGAATGCGCTTCAAATTGCTCACAACACTTGTCACTTGCTTGGGAATGTACAACAAAGGGTCGCATGATGGAAAGAAAGAACAAGAGACTCCATTGTATCACATCAAGAAGCTGGAATCAAGAGAAGAAAAGCAATCAGATGGTTACTGCTGACATGGATATGGATTGCAATTGGGGATAACATACTGAAGTTGAAGAGACAATCAAGCACTTATGGCTATCAGCTAATGCAATGATGTAACTTTGGTGTACTAACAACTTGCATGATTTATCACAAATTACTCTTAAAACACACTGTGTGAGGAGAACTATGAATCATATAGGTGATCAAGAAGCACAAATACTTGCCTTAGTCAGCGTCCAGAACTAGAACCTCATCTGACATACGTCTTCAAAACAGCAACTTTCTCTAAACATGAACAAGCTTACCTTTCAGGCTAATGAAATCTAATATGAAAAAGATGAAAAGCTTAAAATATAGGAGCAATACGGAATGAAAGTTTGTCCAAAAGAAAAGGAACAATTGCAGAAAAACATTAGATTCATAGAAAGATCTGCCAGAATCTTTGGAATTAATTTGACTTCTGCATGAGTTCAAACAGAAAGCTTGGCTATAGGCTTCTTGAAACAACAATCAAACCAAGAGGTTCTAAGTTATGAGGAGGAAAATCTGAACTTTCTGTTTTAAATGTTCAAAAGAAGGCTTCAATAGGAAACCTATCGTACGTAGAGTTATAAAGACCATGATTTTAAAGGTGTTTCCCACATCCCTTAATGGAGATTACTACTCCTAAACTCACAAGACGGAAATTGAACTGAATCTTTGTATGTTTATTGTAAAAAGCGGCGTCCTCAAAAACTTGAAAGTTAGTGTCTTAGATGACAATTCTTCTGAGCATTCTCTACCTGTCAATCAAATGACATGAAGGATCTTGTGGAAATAAACCTCTGAGCACTCTTTTGAACTGAATCAGAAATCTAAGTGTACCAAATGAGATTCTAAGTTAAGGTTGGAAATACCAAATGAAAAAAGTTGTGTCTGAATTAACAAGAAGATTGAACTAGTTGTGCAAAACACTAAAAACTCCTAGGCAACCACCTCAAGAGATAAAGAAACACAAGATTAATAGAAGAATTGGAATGATATGATGGAAAGAAACTAGGAGAAGTTACTCTTTTTACAAAGAAGAAATGTTTTGTTTGTGGTAGTTTTAAGTCATTTGATAAAGATTCATGACTATTACACGAAAAAAAATAGGCAAGAGAAACTGAGTTAAGAGGTTGTTAATACAATGATAATGGGGTGCAAAAACCAGTATAGGAAAAACAATGACTTAAATCACTCAATAAATGTGTTCCTAGATCAGTACAACTTAATGCTGGTAGGACAAGAGTTTAACATTCTGTTGGCCTAATATTAGACTAGGTAGACAAATATTAATTTCTGGTCAGGCCTAAAGTTAATACAGGTTAGTTCTAATATTAATACTGTTTAAGATCTAGACAGCCATACCTAACAAGCGACCTCACAACAGTTCAAGTCCCAACAGAACCACAGATTGAATCAAATGAATCAAAGAAAGGATTTTTCAAAATCAATCATCCCTGTAAGTAAGACCCTTGCAAAAACTACACACAAATGTCACATTCTAATGCTTAATGGGAAGTGGGATCTGTTGTTAAAGACCTCAGCAAAGTATAATTGGAGAACTCTAGACCAAACTTCAATTATAACATGACCAACTTTTGTTAGATACTGTGCAATGCTAATGGTCCACACAGCAGACCCATAGCCTGTAAAGGCGCCTGGTCCTGTAAGAGACAGACAATTTCTCTTTTTCCATGTGTACAAGAACATCCACTGAAGAACATGGTAGATAGAGTAATATTTGATAGTTGAAGCTTAGGGCACATGACCGGTAACAAGGA
This sequence comes from Tanacetum coccineum, assembly GCA_026074375.1. Taxonomy (NCBI): domain Eukaryota; kingdom Viridiplantae; phylum Streptophyta; class Magnoliopsida; order Asterales; family Asteraceae; genus Tanacetum; species Tanacetum coccineum. Next base: position 15,835 of record BQNB010073634.1, read on the forward strand.
TCCAACTGGAGGATTTGAAGAATTCAATGGGGGGATCTGTTACCTTTGGAGTAGCAAAGGCTACATATCGGGTAAAAGGAAGAATTAAAATTGGTCATTTAGATTTCTGGTAGTGTGTCTTTTGTAAAGAATTAGGGCATTTTAACCTTTTCTCAATATCACAAATATGTGATAACACACAAGGTTCTTTTTACTGAAGACTGAATGTCTTGTTGTGTCTTCTGACTTAAGATGCCCATGAAAATCAGATACTTTTAAAGGTCCTGGACACCAACAATAGTACAGTTTTGACATAAAGACACCTACCCTGCAAAAGGTTTTGCCTGTTATGATTGCTAAAGCCACATCTGATGAATCTAAATATCACACAATTCTTCAAGCGATATCTAGGATCATATCAATTTTAAAACCTAAACAAACTTGTAAAGGAAACTTGCCAGAGGTCTAACATACCAAGGTTTTTAACAATGACACACATTGTTTTGCTGCTATAAAGGCAAAAAACACAGGGCCTCCTGCAAGGCCAAGTTAGAGAGATTATTCACTAGCCACTACACACCTTGCATATTATCTTTTTGGTCCACTATCTGTGAAAAGCATTAATCATGCAACTTATAATGCCTGGTAATTACTGATGAACTGTACCAGATTTAGTTGGGTATTCTTTTGTGCGCGGCCTCTAAGATGCAAACTTGTGGCATTCTTCAGACCTTTAATTAGCAACTCATGATAACAACTTAGACATAAGGGAGTTAAAATCATGAAGATCAAGATAATGGCAGCTGACAATTTACAGAATATAATAGGCTTGAATTTCTATGGAAACGGGGGAATAAACAAGAGTATAGTATTGCCAGAACGCCACAACAAAATGAGTCTGCTGAAAAATTGAACAGAACCCTAAGTTGAGGCAGCTAGAACTATTCTAGGCAGATTCTCCTTCACCAACCCACTTTTTTGGCGGCAGAAGCAGTTCAGTACTGCTTGCTAATTTTTTAATGGGGAATAGTGACAAAACCTCAAACAAAAACTGCTTAGGACTTTTGTTTGGCCACAAACCAATTATAGACTACATAAAGACACCTTTTGGGTAGTCATGTTATATTCAGATACTCTTAAGTGTGCTTGCAAGTTTGATGGAAAATCTGATGAAAGGAATTCTTGAGATTGGATGTTACGTCACTAAATAGCAAAGCCTAATAGGGTATATAATTAGTAACCAAAAGAAGAGAAGTAAAGCTGGCTTGTTAACTTTCTTGAAGATAAAACCACAATGTCCAAAGAGTAGGATATAGATGGATGTTAGACATTGACTTATCGTACTGATACTAATAACTATATACCTATAGCTTTGGAGAATCAAGCTAACCTACATGCAGGTACCTTCAGAGAAAACTAACATGCAGGTACTCACAAACTCCTAGTCAATTCTTCTGAGGAAAAAGATGAGGATGTAGAGCTTATTGTATATACCTTCAGCTGTAACGATTTCCTAAAGAATAGTGACTCAAGGACATCTTCCACAAAGTCAAAGAAAAGAAGAAGATCTTGACAAACCCTAGCAAAAGAAAGGTTTTCTCAACTGAACATTAGAAGATAATCCTAAGATTCAAGCTTTTAGAAGAGAAGTTGGAACAAAGTGCCCTAAAACATTTAGGAACAGTCCCTGAAACAACTCTACAAGTACTCCTTCAGTTAATACTTGGTATCAACAGTTAATAACTGTAGGTCTTGATCATGATGATTCATCTAGCCAGCGATTGAATCTTTCACAATTCTCTAAGACAGAATTTTGATGAGGCAATCATTATGAGGAGGATGGTGTGATAACTCCAACACAGTCTTCCTCTACAGACATTTGAAAGTCAGTTCCTACGCCTACACTAGATTCATAATATTCACCCAAAAAAGTCAAATACATTACGACGTGGATCCTAAGTCGCTTGTGGCAAACTAGAACAAAGTGCAACAAAATCCGGAGCTCATGCTCTTCTCACATCATATTCAAAGCAGTAAAGCAACAATCACAAAGAGATCAACAGCATTGTTTTATTGCCTGTTTCTATCTCAGGAGAACTAAAAAAGATTGGCAGAAGCTCTCTAAATGACAGTTGTGGTTCAAAGCCAAGCAAGAAGAACTGTTACACGTTCAAGCTACAACAATTATGGGTTCCCTTATAGATCTACCTCTTGGCGAATGAAAGGTGCATGTACTAAGTGGGTCAATACACAATATAAGAGATGAAAGAGGAGTGGTTGTTAGAAATAAGGCAAGATTGGTGGCCCAAGGGTACACACCTAAGAAGGTATGGACTATGATAGGTTTTGCTCCGGGGCAAGAATAAAAAAGCTATCAAGTTGGTTTTAGCCTTTGCCTCATTTATGGGTTCATAGTATTCCAAATGGATGTAAAAGTGCCTTTTCTTTATGGCACTATAGAGAAGAGGTTGTCTCACAACCTCTGGTTTTGTTGATCCTGATCATCCATAAAGGTTTATAAGGTGGACAAAGCTTTGTATGGACTACATCAAGCTCCTAGAGCTTGGTATGCTAACGGTGTCAACATTCCTAGAGCAAGCAGGGATACAAGAGGCACATTGACAAGACTTTATTCATTAAAAGGACAAAAAGCTATCATCGGTTCCAAGTGTAAGGGTGATGATATTATTTTTGGTTCTACAAACAAGTCTTGTGTGATGATTTGACGCTTGATGAAAACCAGATTTCAGATGAGTTCCATGGGCGAACTCACATTTTTCTAGGTCACAATCAAACAGAATAAGGAGGAAACTTTATATCTTCAGGACAAGTATGTAGCTGAGATACTCAAGAATTTGAATCTTGTAAATGTAAAGCTGCAATAACTCCTATGGAGACCAGGTGCCTCGTCAAAGGATGAGAAGCCATTGATGTAGATGTACACTTGTATAGATCCATGATAGGTTCCCTCATGTACTTAACTGCCTCTAGACCTGATATTATGTATGCAATATGTGTTTGTTCACGTTTTCAGGTAACTCCAAAGACTTCTCATCTCCATGATGTCAAGAGAATCTTCAAGGATCTTACGGCCAAGCCAAAACTTGGCATATGTATCCTAGGGAATCACCCTGACTTGGAACATTCTCTGATAGTGATAAATGGTGGGTCCCCAACCTTGACGGAATCCAGAACAGTGGGTTGTCAATTTCTTGGACAAAGACTTATCTCATGGCAATGAAAAACAGACAAGATGCTACTTCAACAACTGAACTAATAGGTAGCTTGCTGTAAATTGCGTGGGCAAGTATTGTGGGTTCAAATCAATTGCCTGACTATGTTTCAATTTCAATAAATACCAAAACTCACATTGATAATGACAGCACTATCTGGCATTGTGAAGAACCCAATAATTTCATTCCAAGACAAAGCATCATCGAATACGCAACCATTTTTAAGAGATTGTTATGAGAAATGCTCATAAGTTGGAAACAAATCACCAGACTCTTAATGTAGCTGACCTTTTGACTAAACTTTTGATGGACCACGGTTTAATTTACTTGGTGGTTAGCATTGTATGATAAACCCATAGCTACATTTAAGGGGAGGCTTAGTTGTATAGTTTGTTTAATTTTGGTAGTTAAGTAGTCTTAATACTGTTAGTTGGTTTATATTAATTCTGGTAGTTATGTCATTTTAATACTGGTAGTTAAGTAGTATTAATTCGGGTAGATTATTTTTATTAATTCTGCTCCTCTTGCAATATTATCTTTCTGTGCACTTTCAAACCACATTTGTTTTGGTAGCATCTAGCATGGATGTGCAAATGAAGGCCAATGTGTAAGGTTTTAGCTTTTATAACATCTTTCAGTACATACTTAATTCTGTTGAAAAAGAGTTAATTCGGGTTTGCGATTCTTATTAATCCTGTTAGACACAAATTAAAGTCTGGTAGTAGTAAATTTTACAATACAGGTAGAATTTTATTGTAATCTGGTTGCGGAAATTTTTGACTTCTCTTTTAACTTTGTTTAAAATGTTACGTTACAGATTTTTAACGCCGCTATTTTTTGTTTCTCAGAGAAGCTATATATAGTAAAGTTGATTTCTACTTCATACTTATCTTTTATTGCTATCTTATTTTGTAAAAATCTTCTTTAATTTTATAACGAAAATAGTCAAGCGTCCTGTTACCAGCATCTACAACCTCACTCGCATCAAAACCCAAGTAAACATTCATCCCTCTTATTGATACGGTTGTCTCATGGCCCAATTAAAATATTGTGACAAACACAATCAAGTGGGGTTTTTGCGCAAGCCTGACGAAAGTGCAGGGTTTGCTGAGATAGTAGATTTTCTCTGAGGTTCCAACCTCAGGTATGCCTTAACTTCTAATCCAACTATCTATGATTCCCTTGTAAAACAGTTTTGGCAGACTGCTACTACCAATACTATAGCTGATGGGACTCTAGAAATACATGCAACCATTGATACCATAGGGTACACAATCACTGAGGCGTCTATTAGAGATACACTTCAATTAGCAGATGCCACAGGGATTACAATGTTGCCAAATGATGAAATTTTTGAGGGGATGGGGCAAATGGGGTATCCTACTGATGGAACCTTCACCTTTTGGAAAAGTTTTTTCACACCCCAATAGAGATATTTAGTCCACCATCTTTTGCACTGTATAAGCTCTAAAAGTGGTGGATGGGATCAATTCGGTAGCAATATTGCTACTGCTTTGATTTGTCTATCCACTGATAGAGTTTATAATTTTTCAAAACTTATTTTTGATGGTATGGTGGCAAATTTGAAAAGCAAGACGAAGTTTTTGATGTATCCTCGTTTTCTGCAAATGATTTTGAATATTCAAACGGAAAACAAACACCTTTATCTGGCTGTGAACCTGACCAAAAAGATCTTTGGGAATATGAAAAGGGGTTTTCGAGGGGCACCAAGACCTTTATTGCCTGCTATGTTACTTGTTGCTACTACTAACCCAAATGCAGGTCAAGAACATCATGATGTGCCTCAATCTCAACCATCATCATCCACACTTCCAGTACCATCTACATCATCACCTCCAGTACAATCTCCACCACCTATCCCTGCATCCATACCTACACCTACACCTATACCTGAAACTGAACCTGAACCATTTGAGCACACCTTTGAGGAGCCATCTCCTGTCCACCAACACTTCTCACCCCCACAAGAACAGGCTCATTCTATCCACCCACTTTCACCACCCGAACAGGGCCTAAGGACAAATGACTGTGGATGATTTACTTCAAGTAGTTCCTCAGTTGATATCAAGAATTGACAGCCTGGAAACGGATCTCAAACACACCAAGCTGACAATGGGGAATGCTATTGTGAAGTTAGTCAAGAAGGTGAAGAAGCTGGAAGGGTTTTTGAAAAGGAGAAATGTGGTTTTATCAGACTCTGAAGAGGAAGAACCTGAGGCTCAGGGGAGGAAAAGTCAAGATGATCCTCTAGTTTCTTTGGTACAAGGGCTGATTACTCCTTCTATGACTATTGTAAATGCTTCAAGGGAGGAACAAGTGGAAGACATAAGCCCTAATATACTTGAAGCAGCCAAAACTCTCTCCAGGGTTGCCTCTCTAAAGCCAAAGTCCATAGATAAGGGAAGGAGATATAAGAGAAGGAAAGAGACTAAGGGAAAGAAGGTTGTCACAAGCTTGGATTTTCAAGAAGAAGTTGATACTGGTGCTAAAGGAGTTAATACTGCTGAAGGAGTTAATACTGGCAGTATTAAAGTTAGTACTGTTAGTGAACAAGTTAGTACTGGCAGCACTAAAAGGTTTATTCCTTTACCTGATAAAGGCCAAAGAGCAGGAAAAGCTCCTTATGAATCATTGAAGAAGCTCTAGATGTCAGAAAACAGATTCTATAGGAGGAAGCTAGCCTTGCTAAAGCAATCAGATTGGATTCCTTACAGAAAGAAGAGGAGGCTAAACAAATACACTTGGATTCATTCTTAGCTCAAAGAATTGCAGAAGAAGAAGAATTGAATGAGAACAAAAGATAAAAGAAGAGCTCAAGTTCTTCAATTGAAGATCAGCATTACACAGATGAAGATTGGATTTAATTCGAGCAAAGATTGATGCTAATGTAGAGTTGTCAAAAATTATGCTAGGAAGTGACTTACAAGGGAGAAGATTTTGCAACGAAGATGTGATCTGGTAAATCAGAGGAAGAAAATATTTTGCAGGAAGGAAAGGAGCAGAGCTAAAAGAATAAGCCTATGACCAATCCAGCTGAAGGCATATATGATGAATTATTTGAAGAATCAGGGGAATGGAAGTTATCTTGCTGAGATTTAGTTTTAAAGGAGTTAAGGAAGAATTTGATAGCTGGTGAACAGGTTGAATTTTTGCACCAATAAACTATGAAGCCACTAAAAGCTAGTTGAAAGATTTGGTGAAGGACTCCGACAAAGACTCAAAAAGACTTAAAGTGATGAAGCAAAGGATGACTGAGCAACAAAAGTCTGAAAAAAGGAGAAAACAAATGGCAAGGAAAGGATTGCATACAGACATTGATAAGGATGATTCTGAAGATTCAGATGAAGTTAGTGAGCAAGATGATTCTGTCTCAGGTACTAAAATTCCTATTAATCCTGTTCCTGTAGCTATGAAATCACCTAGTATAGCTACCTATAAGATCATCAAGCAAGGAGAAAAAGGAGTGTACCAAATAGTTAGGGAAGATGGAACTGATATAGTGTACATTAATTTTGGTGCTATGCTGAAGGATATATCTAGAGATGATCTTACTGAGTTATATAGGATTGTCATGAATAGATATGGGATGGATGGACCAGAGGATGAGCTAGAGAAGGTATTTTGGAAATATTTAAAGAATATGTTTGAGGAACCTCTTAGTACAGATCCTATTTGGAGTGCATTAGGTCAGGAAAGGATCATAAGTTGGAGATATTATGATACCTGTAGAGTACACTGTTTGAACTTGGAGTCAATGGATATATATATGCTAATTGAAAGAAAATATCCTTTATCTGCTGAGATATGCAAAGCCATGCTAGATAAGAAACTTCAAGGAGGAAAGCCAGATGAAAATTGCTATAAAATGTTAAAAATGATGGAAAATCAAGTTGGTATCAGAAAGTAGTGAAGGTTGAAGAGTTAGAAGTCTAGGATGAAGATGAGAAGGATAACACTTGGTGGAGGTGCTATGCACTAACACAACAAATGGTTATCAGTCCACCATGTCTAACAGACATAAGGACTGGCTAGTCCAGGAGCAAACGGCTCTTGGTAAAGACTTCTCAAATCCGTTTTATGGTTGACAACCTTTACAATAAGTTGTATGGTTTTCAAACTCACCATATCTATTTAAGGAAAGAGTTGGCTAGCCTACAATTTTATGTTGTGGTAAAGGTTGTGGTAAAACCCATATACTAGGTCTTAAGATTTTGCTTTGGTAAAGACAAATTGAAAATCCATATTAGATGGTTGACACTTTACCAAAAAGTGGATGGTATATCAACTCACCAAGTTTCAGGGTAGGTTAGAAACGGGAGAAAAGTCCAAGTGACAAATGTAAAGGAATCGTCAACTTTAACGTTATTCTCACCTCCCCCTGGATCAAAACATTCATCTTTATTAAGCTCATCAAAATTGTTTATTACGGGTGCATCGGTCTTAAAAATTAAGCTAATCTCAGCATTTGGTGGTTCTGGAGGAGGACGAGGAAATGATGGATCAAGATCAAAGTGGAATGATTCAAACTCAGGAAGTTCCAAATGAGGTTCATTTGAATTATCAGAAATAACAACGCTAGTCAACCCTCCCTGATTAGGTTCAACCTAAAAAAGAAACGAATCATACTCGGGAAAAGAGTTATTAGCATGAGTAGTGGTACTGCCACTTCTCGTTTCTTCTGTATGATTGCTAAAAAAATTATCATAAGAATCTCAGAATGACTACTCAAAGCATCTCCGAATTGGGAGGTGTTGCATCAACGTACTCGATGTTCTCATAAGAATCATCATCACTTGAAGTACTATAATCGGATAAAATCTCAGAATGACTGCTCAAAGCATCAAAAGTGGAAGGATCTTCACAAATGGGCACATCACACGTATCTTCGGAAATACCCTTGAACTCACTTGGGATTGGGACAAGGTTCTCAATACTAGAAATAGTGTCAAGATGCTCATCCTCCATTATTAGAGAGTCAATGGGCCCCTTGGTTGATAAAACGGGTGTGATTGTAATGGTATAGTCCTCGTCATCATCATAGCAAATGGGAATCTTCCAATGTCGATCTGTAGCTGCTTGCTCTTCCATAATTCGCCTTTCTTCTTCCTTCTTTTGCATAATTTGACCAACCATATCACATATGGATGTCATTTGCTCCATAAGCTTGTTTTGAGAATTGAGAAACTCCTTTTGAGCATTTAAGATTGGATGATTGACGGTATATTGTTGGGGCTGAAATTGGTCAAAACAAAAAGAATTAAGATCATAGCAAGAATTTTGCTCATAATCTTTATTCATTGTTTGACATTGAATAGTTTCATGAGGACCCCCACAATTTTCACAACAATTGTATTGTTGAGAAGAAATTAATTGTTAGATTGGATGATTGACGATATATCCTGTTCATAGACAAGCAGGAACTGTGGTGGACAATCATAACCATAATGAGCATTATTTCCACATAACTCACACAAGTAAGTCTCAAAATGGAGTTGTGGAACACTTGGAGAATCATTGAAAGAATTAGGTTTGGAATCATAAGTGAATGAATTCTCATCTTCATAATTGCATGTCGGATGAACACTTGGCAAAGTCTGTGGGAGCTCATTAATGGTTTGATTGCATTGTTCTGGATTAGAGATAATCGGAGCTTTTGGTAGACAATTATAACCAATATGAGCACCGTTCCCACAAGACTTGCAAGTACATTGTTGACAAAAGATACCGTCTAACAAATCACCACACTTGTAACAACAATTGTGGTTAATTTGTAGAGGACTTTGCGAAGAATTTTCACCGGGGTCTTGATTGAAGACGAATGGCTCTTGAGGTGCACTAACAACGTTAGTGTTGTGTTTGGATGACTTGGAGGTGTTTAGAATTTTGTTTTCATCATGAATTGTATACCAACCTTCATTCAAACACTTTCGCACAAAAACACAATGTCGACAATTTAGACCATCAACCGGTTCTCCACAAGTTGCACAATTCTGAGGAGGTTTAGGAACAAGAATCTTGTCTTCAAGACCTCCTTTTGAACAACAAAAATCCGCAGTGTACAAAGCTCCACAAGTCATGCATTCCTTAATCGAGAAGAGGGAGTTTAAACGATGATCGAGTGACGCCATAAGAATTAAACAATTTAGAGGGTTAAGGAAAAGAATTAAATGGATAAGAAGAAAAAGAAGATTATTTTTGGTTTTTAATCTAATTTTAACGGACAATGAGATAGACCACTTGAACCAAATAATCAAACTTACTTCACGGTAGCTCTTAAAAATTTTACTTTTTAAAGTGAGCCGTATTTCATAAGTGACACAAATGGCAAGTTTTTGAATCTTTGATTCGAGTTGGGAACTTATTATGGATAATACCTCAATTGAAGGTATTATTTGTTGGTGTTCTTTTACCAACGTTGTTTATTTTATTTTTTATATTTTTGATTTTTTTGTTTTTATATGATAATTATACTAAAAGAAAATAAAAATATTTTTTACTTTTTATTTTATAATTTTTTATTTTTTAACAAAACAAAACTTTCAAAAACGAAAGGGTCTTCAAATCACGATCAACAAACTTCAAACGAGAGAATCTTAATCACAAATCCCTGGCAGCGGAGCCAAAAATTGATATAGCAATTTTATATACGTAAAATATAAAATATAATATATGATGGAAAATTACCAGATTACCATTGAGGACAAAGGTAAAAAGGAAAATCTTCACAAATATATATAATATAATACGTATATAAACCGGGAAGTATGATTCCCGGGTCGTTTATCCCCCAACGACTTGTGAAATTGAAACCACGTTTGATGTTCGAACAATGTTTGAATAGGAAACAAGGGTTGGATTGATTATCTACTTTTAAAAATTAAAATTAACAAACTCTAACAATTAAGCATAAAGACAAATAACGGGAAATCAAAATTTAACTAAAAACGCAAAACGGGACCCTTAAAAGGAGGTCAAAAACCCTAAATTACTAAAAATAAACCTAACTTAATTTTTTCTTCTTAAATGGACTCTATTTGACTAAAAAGTAAGTTTACTTTGAGCTTAAAGTTTTGCACTCAAATAAGCCTTTTTGTGAATTGAACTTATATTTCCTTAAAGCCTGACTAAAATGCTTTATAAAAATGCTTTTTGCAAAGACTTTGGACAACTTAAGCTTGTTGAAAAAACCTTAATTAAACAGATAGAACAGACAGCTTTTGCTGAAGTTTAGCGTTTTTTTTTTAAATGAAATACAACTATATGATTTTTCAGTTAACTTTGATGACATTAAAGCTAGGTTTTTTTTAAAAAGAAAAAACTAATTGTAAATGTCTAAACTATGACCTATAAACTATCTAATATCTAAAAATCAAAAGCTAACAACTAATTTACCCTACTGAAACTTGAGCTTAAAATTGACAGTTTGTTCATTTTTAACTTGTGATGAGTTGACCCTCTTTGTTACCCTTAACTCAAATCCTTTAAATGTAGAACCTATGAACCAATTTTAACACTCAAAAATCACCAACTTAAGAACATTTCAAGCAATGATTAATCCTTGAGATGATTATCAATAAAATACAAAAGAGACTTTAACTGATTTAAGATTATATTACTTTAACTAATGGAAACTCTATTAATTCTAACCTAGATTATAAATCAGCTTAAATTCATTAGTAAGAAGAACAAACCAAATATCCTAAGTCTAAAAAAAAACTCTAGCAATACTAACTTATGGTTAGTACTGCTATGCCAAACACCCCTTTAACTATTTTTAAAATTCATTTAAGCTTGCAATTTTAAAATCTGTTGATTAAAACTTTATAACCAGATATTGAACAACTTATATATGCTATTATGAACTTATTTTAACACTCAAATAAGCCAGAAACAATGATCTATAAGTTATAGCTATTCTACTCATACTTGAACTATGACAGATTCAACATTAGAAAATGAGATCTAAGCTACTTTAAGTGAACAATAGATTAGCAAACTTAATCATTAAGCACAAAGAGATAGTGTTAAGCTAAAATAAGCAAGAAATAAGCTAAATTTAAGCAATTAATAGCTGGAAAACTAGAGACAAAAATTGTAAAGAGAAAACTTACATAAATTAGCTAACAGAGGCATCAAAAGGTCTCAATTGGAACTGCTACAAGCTCTGCTTATTGAGAATAAAGCCAGAAAAGTCCACATGAGGCTCTTCATGTTTAGCGATTCTTCCAAAATGCTCAAAATCCAATAGCCAAGGTAAATTAGCTGTTTTTTTGAGTTTTAGTAGATTTAAGCGACTAATGAGCTCATTACAAGCTTAGAGACTTATAAGAGCTTATTGAGAGCTTATCAAATAGTAGCAACAACATTTGAGTTCTATAAAAGTTTTAAGGTAAAAGTAGATTGTGTAAACTTAAATCTGATTTCATTTATACTTGAAATTGATTACAATGCTTAAGAAAAACAGATTACAAGAGATTTAAAAGTAAAAATACATTTTAACTAAAAACTAAGTAAACAAATTTAGCTAAAAAAACAGGAAAAAGATATCTTATGTGTGTGAGGAATGAGACTATTTATAGCCTTAAGTAGATCCTTCTAGGCTCCAAAATCAGTTACACGCTCCTCCCAATCTTGTCCGTACATTCCTTCAATCATTGGATGCTTCCCTAGAGCCGTTGGATCACTTCTTTGCTCGCACGGATTGCCAGCGTGGCAATCCGTGATTGTGACACCTTTATGTTACTTTTGTGACTACTTTAAATGTAAAAACTTTATTTCCTTGTGCTTCTTTCATGTCCACCGTGTCATTCTTTCTTGGGTCTCTACCAATAAGAGTGCTTGGTGACGTTTTACCCTGACAACGTGATCTTTATCACTTGAATTAGCTTGCCCCGTGTCCAATTGTGATTTGCCCCTTGATTTTTGACCTGGGTAAACGCGAAGAAGAAAGGTGAATAGTAAAACTTTTTCTCGCTTATTTTAACTGAAAAGGGAAATATGGGTGGAGTTTGACTTTTTGGTTGACCCGAATTATAACTTTCGGGCTTATAAAGGGGTTTGGGCCGGGTGTTGGTTTTATGAAAAGGAAATGGGCCATGGTTTGTTATAAGAGGTAAACGGGTGTTAAGGGATTATTTTTGTAATTTTAAAATTAACGAGGGACTGATTTGGAAATATTTGGAGTTTTGTCTTTTTGTGGTTTGACTTAAGTTGACCAAAGGTTGACTTGAGTTGACCACTTTTGACTTTTGATAGCTTTCTCCCGGCTCTTTTCGTGCTCTTCCGTTCCTGTGTTCGTATTTGCCCGGTTTTAACCATTTTCTTGTGATTTTTGCAATATCCGCACCTACACAATCATAGAGACAAAACAAGCAATATTCAAGCATTTAAAGCATAATTTTGTCTTTTTAGGGCTATTTTTGATATAAAACGGATATGTGTTTTCACACATATCATCCACCCTTTTTACCGATAAACCTATGATTTCACTCAACCTTTATGTTGACTTTTAACATGTAATTTCAGGTCCTAGGGCATGAAGATTGGATGGGAGCCGTGGCGGATATCAATGAAGACGGATTCTGTGTTTTATCTAAAGTCTATGCAACTTTTATTATCTTTAAAAACTTAAGTCATCCTTTGGTATTATGAAGCTTTTGGTATAAATAAAAATGTATGTGAAATGTTTATGACTTATAAAACATATGAGACCTAATGTATAAACTCTGATATTTTGCTATGGCATCGAATGAAATCTTGTCTTAAACGTCCATTTATGGTCGTTTCCTATATCTTGATTGTTGTACTTTGACGTATCACCCCATTGTTACCATTCCGCTGCTACCTGATTTTGGGGGTGTTACAATCGGCGAACTCCTCAAGATGAGAATCACTCCTATCGGCAGGAGGAAGCGGATCAATCAAAAGATCAAAATGAAACGATTCATATTCAAGAAGAGAAAGATCAGAATGAGAAGTGGTACCACCACTACTCTTCTCTTCGATATGATCGACATCAAAACAAAATGATTCGTATTCAGGAAGAGAATGATCAGAATGAGAAGTGGTTCTGCTATTACTCTTCTCTCCGATATCAAAGCAAATGTTTCATAATCAGGTGAAGAATCATTAAAATTAGAAAGAAGGGTGTAGGTCTCTCCCAAGAGAAGGTCACTACCCCCGCAGGGTGTAGGTGACGGGGAAAAGAACACCATGAAGAATTAAACATTAAGAGAAGAGAAAAAGATAAGAATTAAACGCTTAAGAGGATAACGAAGATTTTTTTTATTTTTTATTTTTTTATTTATAATTTTTATATAGAAAGTAAAAGAAAAATAGTTTTGGTATTTTTAATATAATATATAAATATAAAATATAAAAATAATTTTGGTTTTTATATTTTTGAGGTACGAAAATAAACTTTCAAAAGAGAAAGGATCTTCAAGGCACTAACTCGAACCACCAACGTAAAAATCGTACAATCCTCCCCGGCAGCGGCGCTATTTTTGATGAACCGTCAAAAGCGTGTCATAATAATATATAGTATATCCCGTTAGATAAGAAAATTACTTTAGGAAAAGTAATAGTCTATCTTCCGAGTGTCGTTTCCACGGTGAGAGATGAATTGAAAACCACGTTTATGTTTTTGAAGTATAATGCTTAATTATCTTTTAATGATTTTGGTATTAAAACTATTTTTAATTCTAAGAAAATAATAATAACAATATTAATACTAGAATTAAACTAAACAATAAAACTACGAGAATTAAGCTAAAATGATCTAAAAGATATATAAGACGAAAATGCTTGCTAAGTGACGTGAAAAGTTCATCAAGTGTGAATTAAGGTTTTACTTAACGAATTAATTTCCTTAGAAAAAATAATTATCTCACAACGTTGGCTTATATTGACAAAAACCTCTTAAAAAGAAATTAATTACTAGATGTGTAGTTTGACTATTTTTTCGGATTTTGCCGTTTAAAACATTCAAACTACAAATCTAAATAATCAAAGATTATTAATCAACTAAAACTTTTTCAAATCCACACTTAATTCTCAAATCACAATATCACATAACAAGCACTAATAAAATTACTCGCTACGCATAATGATCAAATAAGCAAAGCTAAACATTTTATGCTAAATCTACACTAATGTATTGAAAAAGGATAGAAAATGAAACTGAGTTGAAGAGCCGCAAATAAACGATACCACCCGATTTAATAAGCTAAAGAAAATAATCAAATTCTATCTAGCTTATTAAACCCGTAAGCTCCGCGCCTCATGAGTTGACCGGTACCAAAAGCAACACAAAATTTAAACAAATTATGAAAATAAAACAGTTTATAACAATCCTTATTTTGCAGTATTTCTGCTAAATATAACCACTAGGCACAATGATTTCACCAACCAAATCAAAGACATAATTACATCACCTAACGTGGCCCAAACTACAAATGACCTATTAACCAAATTGCAAGCCCAAGATCCAAACTGAGGTCCAAGGTAAAATCACAAACCAAACGCACTACTTATTCGGATGGGAAATTTAAGCACTAGTTTAACATGTAATTTTAATGAGCTAAACCAATACTCATTTTACTTAACTGAATAAGCAACAATAATCACAAGCTCACCACAAATAAGCAATCGAAATTTAATAAGCACAAGAAAGCAACAAGTCAAATGAAAACGCAACAACTAAACCGAATAAGCTCTAGCTCTTCTTGAATAACTAATAAGCTCTCACAAATAAGCAATCTCAATAAGCCAGAAATACTATTAATACGAAATAGCACTTAGAACTAGGAAAAACTTAAAATCATGTCAATAAGCTAAAACAAAAAGCACATCTTTATAAATCAAATCTAAATGTTAAAAAAAACTAAACGAAAATTTAACCAAACAAGCTACTATAACCATGGTTGTAGCAATTTCACGTATATATAATATATCAAAGTATTTATAGAAATATACAAATAATCCTTGAGGACAAAGATTAAATGCAATTTAAACACAAAAATATATAATATAACACGTTTTTTAACCGGTAAGTGATTACCGGGTCGTATCCCAAAGAAATGTGAAATGATAACCTCGATTCAGTTTGGACAATGTTATGAATGATTTTCAACTTTTTGATTGATTTTCTACGACTAAAAACAATTAAATGCAAGTAAATTAACTAAACACGCGGACGAAAAAACGGAAACGACAAAATAAACCCTAATTAGCACCTTAACCTAGAATTTGAATTTTTAATCTAATTCTATGAGTAAAAATCAAGTGATTTGCAAAATTTGAAAGCTTAACGATAAAATTTGAAAGAAATCACAAAAACGAATAACGGGAATCGAAAACCGAGCCCTAAAAGCTAAAATGCTCAAAAATAAACCCACGAGAGTCAAACTAATTTTCCTACGTTCTTAATGATAAAAGAAAATTTTCTAAAAAAGATTTATATTTTTTTGATTATTTTTCTATTATTTATGATTTTTTGAAGTTTTTAATGAAAATAAATGATTAAAAATACTAAACTAACTCTAAAAATTCTAGAAAAATGACAGAAAATAGCTTAAACTATTTAAATCCTAGGAAAAATAAGTCCGAGATCACAGCTTATTAAATAAGCCGTGAAATAAGTTGTGACAGCTTTATAAGGCTTATAGGCCAAAATGCATATAAATAATAAAGTGTGCGAGGGTCTTATGAAAAAGACCCAAGGGCACAGCGGTAAGGAGTGGGGTGTGTGTGTGTTTAAAAGGTTGAGGTGTTGAGGTCGGGGGTTCGAGTCTTGCTCACCCCCGACTTCCACTTCCCTTTTTTTAGTTTTTATAAAAAACTTAAAGAAGAAAAGTTGTAGAGGACAACTTTTTAAGCAACTTTAACAACATTAACAAAAGTTCTATCATTCGCCACGGGTGGGTTTAGTTTTTGTTAGTTTTAGTGGTTGTTTCGTGTTAGTTTTTGTTTGTTTGTTTCGTG
>BQNB010073635.1:5005-32050 GCA_026074375.1 Tanacetum coccineum
CCCGGAAGTTTCTCTTTATAAAAACACAGCAACCCATACTCTTGCCCGACGAAAAACAGTAAAACCATAATCATGAGCGAAAGGGATCCCCTTCAAAACCCAACACAAGAGGTGACGGGTAA
Organism: Tanacetum coccineum; assembly: GCA_026074375.1. Lineage (NCBI taxonomy): Eukaryota > Viridiplantae > Streptophyta > Magnoliopsida > Asterales > Asteraceae > Tanacetum > Tanacetum coccineum. The sequence continues at coordinate 5,128 of BQNB010073635.1, forward strand.
CCCAGGAGAACCAGAGGTAGAACCAACAGCCGTCGCAAACGAAGCAGGTGGACTAAGAACATGCTCTTAGAACAAGACACAGAAGACCCCATAATGCAGTTCTTGGTTCATAATTTTGACCGAATGAATGCTATGTACAAATATTTTACCCAGAAACTCAAAAGCACCCTAGTGCTCACGAGCACGCATCCTCCGGTCATTGAACCATGGAACTCTGATTCAGACGATGTGACAGTTAAAGCCAGAGGAAATATTTTCATAGAAAGCGACAATGGTGCCCCCCCCTAAAAGTCGTGCCACCATCTGGCCAACGCCCCTTACCGATGCGGTTAAAAGAAGACCGGTGGCGAAGAGTAATTTCTACCATGAGCCTTTCATTTTCAAGGAGTCAAACATAGATGTTCGAGATTTGGTGGCCTCCCTATTCTGCGTACGAATCAGAGACTATAACATGCCGGACGACATCAAAGTTCTCACCAATTTACGCACATATGATGGTACGACAGATCCAGACGACCACTTGACAGTCTTTATGGGAACAATGGACCTGTACAAACTCCCAGAACTAGCATGGTTGATGTGCGGTCGTCGTAGGACTTCTACACGAGAAGTTTTACAACTCCCTAGGCAGTTCACCTAATCGTTGTAATGTAGTATAGGCAAGACTCGGGGTTGTTTATCATTCACTCAAGGAATAGGTTGGGAAGGCTTGATTATGGTCTAACAGAATTCTAAGGGTTGAGAGAAGATTATTTTTGTATTTTTATATTTTATGGAAAGCAAGTAAATCATATAATTGGAGAGAGGTTTGGTTTTAGCTGTTTAAACTAAATATTAACTAAGCTACTGGTGATAACAATAAGATAAAAGATTGTGTTTATTTAATCATGTATTACTCCCTAGATTGCTTCTCCTAGTGTTGTTGCCTTGTCACACTTGTGATGATCTGTGTAACTATTTCCTAAAGCATGAACGAATTACACGAACCCGCCGTCTACTTAGTATGCCGCTAGAGCAACGCACATGCAAGGTGGTATGATGACTATTACACGAACCATTGGAGACATAAGTGCATGTGAAATTTATATTAAGAGTGGATCAACCATATTAGGGGGCAAGGTAGTATGAAGACTATTACCCGATGGTATCCTTTCTACACTAATCACGTTTCCCTAGACATATCAACAGCGATGCAGACAAAAGCTGGTTTTCTAAGACCTAACGTGCACATCCATCACAAGAAGCAACACCACTAAGATCTACATTATAGGTTTCATACAATCATAAATAAACACAATAGGAGGTTTAGCCAAGCATGTTAAAGATAAAGCTAAGAACAAGTAAATCAAAATAAACACATAGACATATTGATATGATTAAGTAAACCTTACTGATTAAAACATTGAATTGGAAGAGGTACAATGGTTTTTAGGCCCTAAAATCGTCTCCTACAGCTGCTAAACGAACTAGGGTTCGTACCCTCTTTTTTTTTCTTAAAGTTCCACAATTAAGACCCTAATTCGGGTTTGTAATATATGGGAAACGAACGCGCGGATTTCGTGTTTATGTCGTGACGCCGTCGTAAGTTGAATCTTTCTAGATCTTACATTTCAGTCGGTGCGGACTGGACGCCTGTCATGAAAATTGTGACGCCGTCACTTGATAAGTTGTGACGGCGTCGTGTATAGCTTGTGACGCCGTCTCTAGGCTCTGTGAGCACAAATCTTCAAGAGTCTTGGTGTTGGTTTGTAATCTCGTCTGTTTCTTCTCTAAATGAGCCCAAGTTCACGTGTTAATTTATCCAAAATGCCTTCCAATAAGAAATAACATGAAACCTATGATCGATTACAATACTATTTTGGGCATATATGCACGATTTTTGGGGGTTAAACGACCCCGAAAAAGGGTTATAAAATGACACCTCATCAAATACCCCTACACTTGGGATTTGCTTGTCCTCAAGCAAATGGGCTTTTCTATCTAGACAATAACAATATGAGGGGTCATTTTACCTACTCTTTAAAAATATTATACAACAACAACCTTTCTTGACCTCGTAATTAAGGCACGAAAAGTATATACTAGCACCTCACCATATGTGTTTGGGATTCTCTATTTCACTCTAGGTGTTTAATGACTTATAAACATATGGGGAAACGGGAAATCATACTACATTACTGCCATAGCATTATAAAAATTACATAGGCTTGATAAAGGATCAAACCTCCTCCGATAGGTGCAAGTATTATACTTTACTATCTAAGAGGTTTTTTTAAAAGGTTGTGGGGTGTGGTGTAAGATAACATATAATGGAAACGGAAACGGATAGGATACATTTGGGTGAAATTTGGGGGTGGAAGGGTTAGCTAATTACTTACACGAATACACACTGGGTTTGGTTGCTAAGCCAAGACTCGGACGAAGATATACAAACTCTACATCTAACTTTTCTTTTTCTTTTCTCATTTTTTTATAAACATAATAAATCCCATGGGGTTTTTATAACAGCTACCCCAACAATTGAGCTTTTTACATTGCTCGTTATTTACAATCTAACTAATGACCCGTTTGAGGTGGATCAAAAGACATGGGAGATCATTGACAAACATATAGGGGGTATTGATCTTAACTTTTCTTCCTTCTTCTGCGGTTTAAAATACTACATGATTCCCAATCGTCACAAAACTGTATTTTAACAAGGATAAGGAATCTTAGCAACAGTTTCTGTGTACTCAAGTAATTAAATTGGGATTAAACACAAGTAATATAATAATAGGCGGTACATATAAGGTCAGGCTAAGATTTTTTGGGTGTAACGAAATGATTGTTTAAGGGTGACAATGACTCTTCACTATTAGTCCACATTAACAGAAAAAGGGTTTTTTAGATAGAAGGTTACTAAACAATTACTTTTATTTCGCCTAAGTTTACTAAAATTTTTTTTTAGTTCATTTTTTTGTTTGGGGGGGGGGGTTACTGGACTATCGAAGTTGAATTTAAGGTTACCGAACAACAACAGTGTGTTATATCAGGTTACCATTGTATATTGGCAACCGGATATTATGGGGCTGTTTTGACCTCTCTAACGTCAGCTTTTTGTGGGCCCAATTATCCAACTCAGAAAACTTATCCAGGTTATTTGACATGTATGTTACTCAACTTTGGCGAAATTTTTTTCGCTTAAGTGACTAAACCTTGCTTGTTTTGTTCATCCAAAAAATACCTCTAGAAAATACATATTTTTATACTCGTTTTTAACCATTTTTTTATGATGCATTTTTATACGCACTTTTTATACAAACATTGTATACACGTTTTTTTATATACACATTTTCTTACACGTTTTTATACACACCAATTTATATAGATATTTTTAAACATTTTATATTTTTACGCACACAATTTAAATGTATTTTATACACACAAATTTATATATTTATATACAAAAATTTTATATATTTTTTTTGCACACGATTTTACACGTTTTTATGCTGCGTTTTATACACACATTTCCTTACTCGTTTATTTGCCACACGTTTTTATACAGCTTTTTGTGTGTATAAAACAGTGTATAAAAATGTGTGTAAAAAAATGTGTGTATAAAAACGTGTATAAAATATGTGTATAAAAACGTGTAAAAATCGTGTTATAAAAATGTGTGTATAATACGTGTGTATAAAACCTTGTTAGTGTGAATAAACCGTGTATAAAATTTCGTTGTAAAATCGTTGTGTTATAATCCGTGTATAAAAATATGTGTATAAAAACGTGTTTATAAAATCGTGTATAAAAATGTGTGTACAAAATGTGCTATAAATGTTTGACAATCAATGAATTGAGAGAAAAAACACACAGTGATAGGGATTTCATTTAACCGAATATGAAAAATAGTACAGGGTTTTATACAAGAAATGGAGGGGGAAAAGATAAAAAACTGACTCTAATTAATTTCTTTTAAAGTTTTCTAATTACCCCTAAACTTTCTAATAAGTTACACTTTGGTCCTTGTAGTTTCTGCAATGCTTCTCTTATAAAAACCGTGTATAAAACTGTGTATAAAAATATGTACAAGAATGTGTGTATAAAAACGTGTGTATAAAAATGTGTGTATAAAAAGATGTGTAATAAAACCGTGTATAAAAATGTGTATATAAAAATGTGTGTATGAAAATGTGGTAGATAAAAATGTGTTATTCTTTTCTATAAGCAAACATAATCTCTTAAACAAATAAGTTATACATATCTTCTTTACAAATAACTAATACTTATCTTCGTGAGTATTCTTGTTCTCCAATCAATCTTTATATCTTCTCTGATGTCATTGATATCATCTCTGTCAGCATAATCCTTCCAGTAGTAGTAATCACTCAGCAGTTGTAACTGAGCACAAGCAGTATTAATTACTTAGAAATTTACTCTAGCAGTACTAACTTTTGTACTAGCAGTAGTAACTACTTGGCATGTTTTTAGTCTTTATTTTTGAGCAGTCTTAACTTCCACTAGCAACAGTAACTTTATACTAACAATACTAATATATACTAAGAGTAGTAACTAACAGTGGTAACTTTTATACTACCAGTACTAACTACTTAGTATAATTTTCATTAGTATTACCAGCAGTACTAAGTTATGCTTGACAACACTAATATATACCTGGGCAGTAGTAACTCTAAGAATCATCTTGAAGTCTTTTAATTCTAACATATACTCATATACTACTGATACACTCTCATAATCATAAAATAACCGATATCATTGTTCCAGAAAAGGCAACAAAACCACACATACACATCCGTAACGACAGAATAGACACACATGATTGCTCACTCCTTAACTCAAACAAGCTAAAGGTATTATATTTAAGGGCGAACCTCACATTGTGGGGGTGGAATTTTGAGGGTTTTTTGTGCTAGTCATATAAATTCTTATCCATGGGACGCTAATAATACTTGGTTTTCGTTGGTATGTGTCATAAAAAAATTAAATTTTGGTAAAAATCACCCTTTTATGCTATGTTCGATATATTACCCATCTTTTTAGGGACAAAGCAAATGATAAATGAAAGAATAGTTTCTAAGGTTTATTTTCCCCTTACACTTAAGTTGAACGTTGTCCCCAATGTTCTCTAGAAGTACCTGTTAAAACGAATAAAGAGAAAAGAAAACAAGGAAAAGAAACTAGTACTCCCCTGGTTTACTTAATAATGGAGAAGAAACATGCGATAACTGGTTAAATCGTCCTTCGAGAATCATCCAATGAAACTTCCTAAGAACTTTCAAGCTTCTCCTCATCAAATATAACATGTAATCAAAGACAAGACAACTATACCAAGCATAAAACGTATGGTTTACCAAATATATAATATGAATTTAGGGTTCGACTCGATAGATAGGATGAAAAGTTTTCTGAACCTGGGCGTTTGACGCCGTTAGGGTTGTGGTGACCCCGTCACATGTGTCGTGGTGACGGCGTCGCGTGTTAATCGTGAAGCCGTCTCCACAGTCTGTGAAAACAAAATTTTTGTTTTTGATGAAAAATTTCCTGCACTTGATTCCATAACTTAATTCATGTATAAATAGTTGTACAAAACCTGATATTTAAGAATTCAATCATATGACTCGAAACTGACGTGAATTAATCTGAAACAATTCATTTAACATGTTTGAATTTGGCTCAAAAGCCAGATAAATTCCTCTACACTTATTGCTTGCAAAATACCTTTGATTGAAATTAAGATGAGGTTAAAGATAATGCAAAGCATGATTAAAAGATAGTTTAAACATAATAAAATAAATTATGAAGAATAAAACACACATGACACTTCTAATATGCGGGAAAAGTAAATTGGGTTGCCTCCTAAGAAGCGCTTTTCTTTATTAATGAGCCATGTAGCTAGACTCGAAGTCACATGTCCTTACGTGACTTCTCCTTCATCATCTAGAGTCACATCATCGTCTTTGTCGGGGTCCAATAAGTTATTTTGATATGGCTTCACCCGTTGTTTATTCATAATAAATTCACTTCCTTCCTCATCGTATAGCTTAATTGCTTCGTTTTACATGTCTTTGCTTACCGAAAATGGGCCATACCATCTTGACTTGAGTTTCCAGGGAATAGTCTTAGTCATGAGTTAAAGAGAAGTAACTTATCTCTTTTTTCATAGTTGATTTGCAATTTTATTCGCTTATCGTGCCACCTTTTTGTTCTTTCCTTGTATGAGATGGACAATTCGTAGGCGTCAACCCTCATCTCGTCTAACTCATTGATCTGTAAGAACCAAATTTCCCCAGCTTTTGTAAGGTCCATGTTGCAGTTTTTATGGCCTAGTATGCCTTGTGTTCCAATTCGACAGGGAGATGGCATGCCTTGTCATAGATTATCCTAAACGGGGTCGTTCCTAAAGGGGTTTTGAATGTTGTCCGAAATGCCCATAATGCATCATCTAATTTGTATGACCAATCCTTCCTGTTGTTCCTAATGGTTTTTTCGAGAATATGCTTTAGTGAGCGGTTTGTATTTTCAACTTGACCATTCGTCTGAGGGTGATACGCTGTGGAGAACTGGTTAACCACTCCATACCGTTTTATTGTTTTCTCCATTTGGCAGTTGCAGATATGAGTACCCCTATCACTAATAAGGGCCTTGGTATTCCGAATCATGCCAATAGCCTCTTAAGGAAGTTTACTACGTTCCTAGCATCACTGGTGGGAAAGGCTTAAGCCTCTACCCACTTAGATACGTAGTCGATGGAAACTAAGATGTATTTGTTTCTGTTTGATGAGGGGAAAGGTCCCATGAAGTCTATCCCCCACATATTAAATATTTAGCATACTTGAATGTAATTTTGAGGTGCTTTGTCTCTTGAGGAAATGTTTCTGGCCCGCTGACATGCATCGCATGTTTGAACCAATTTACGCGCATTACGAAAGACATGTGGCTAGTAAAACCCGGCCTCAAAGACTTTCCTTGCGGTGGTGGCGATGCCATGATGTCCCCCGGATGGTCCGCTGTGACATTGTCAAAGAATTTAAGCTGCTTCATCTCCGTCCACGCATCTTTGTATGATCTGGTCAGCACATTGTTTGAATAGGAAGGGTTCATCCCAAAAGTAACGCCTCAAATTGCTGAAGAATTTTTGTTTTTCTTGGTGGGTAGATTGGAAGGTTAGTATTCGGCTAGCTAAATAGTTAACTTAGTCGGCATACCATGGTTCATTATTCTTATCGAAGACTTCCATTAATCGTTCTTTAAGAAATAAGTCCTTTATTTTAGCATTGGTTAGCCTCCCTAGGTCAGGGTTTTTAAGTCAAGAGAGATGATCGGTTGTAAGATTTTCAGCACCTCTCTTATCACGGATTTCGATATTAAATTCTTGAAGTAGCAAGCTCCATCAAATTAGGCGTGGTTTTGCATCCTGTTTCATGAATAGATATCACAGGGCAGAATGATCCGTGAAGACGATAGTCTTGGAAAAGACCAGGTATTGACAGAACTTGTCGAATGCAAACACAACAGCCAGAAGCTCCTTCTTGGTAGTTGTGTAGTTTTCTTGTGCTTCATTCATCGTTTTGCTGGCGTAGTGTATAGGCTTGAAATGTTTGTCGGTTCTTTGTCCTAGTACTGCCTCGACAGCATAATCACTTGCGTCGCACATGATTTTAAACAGCAATGACCAATCTGGTTTGATCATGATTGGTGCCTATGTTAGTTCACGTTTTAATGTGTTTAATGCTTGGATGCATTCTTCAGAGAAGTTGAATAGTGCATCTTTAACTAGGAGCTGGGTCATTGGGCGCGCGATTTGTGAGAAATCTTTTATGAACCTTCTATAAAAACCAGCTTGTCTTAGAAAGCTTCGAATGGCCTTCACATTCGTTGGATATGGTAGTTTAGAAATTACCTTGATTTTTGCTTTATTGACCTCAATTCTAGAACATGAGACCTTATGCCCGAGGACGATTCCTTCTTTTACCATGAAATGGCATTTTTCCTAATTTAGTACAAGGTTGGTTTCCTCGCACCTTTTTAGCATCTTTTCTAGATTTTGAGGCAGTGGTTGAAAGAACTACCAAAGACAGAGAAGTCATCCATAAATACTTCCATCCTATCCTCGATTAGCTCATGAAATATTGCTGTCATGCAACATTGAAATGTGGCTGGGGCATTGCATAATCCGAAGGGCATCCGTCTATATGCGAAGGTCCTATAAGGGCAGGTGAATGTGGTTTTTTCTTGATCTTCAGGGGCGATAGGGATCTGAAAGTATCCAGAGAATCCATCTAAGAAACAGTACTATGCATGCCCAACCAATCGTTTGAGCATCTGATCAATGAACGGAAGTGGAAAGTGATCTTTCCAGGTTGCGTTGTTCAGCTTACGATAGTCGATACATATGCACCACCTAGTGACCGTCTGTTATGGGATGAGCTCATCCTTTTCATTTTTTACTACGGTCATCCCCCCTTTCTTTGGGTTAACCTGGACAGGGCTTAACTACAAACTGTCGAAGATAGGATAGATTAATCTGGCATCAAGGAGTATGACTTCCTTTTTTACTACCTCTTTAATATTGAGGTTAACTCATCTTAGGGGTTGAACACTTAGTTTGAACTCGTCTTCCATGAGGATTTTGTGGGTACAAAAGGATGAGTCAATTCTTATGATGTCAGTGATACTCCAAGAGATTGCCCCTTTGTGATTTTGAAGAACCTTGAGGAGTCTGGTTTTTTCGTTGGTGGATAATGCGGATGAGATGACCACTGGGAGTTGATTGTTTTCCTGGAGGAAAGCGTACTCAAGGTGTTTAGGTAACTCCTTTAATTCAAGTTTGGGTGGTTCCATGCTTGATGGTTTTAGTCGATTTTCTGGGGATTTCCATTCAAGTAGTTCCACTGACTTTGTCCTTGGACAGAAAGAGACGGCTAGTGTATTGCTAGGGTCCTCCTCCTCTTCTTCTTCAGTCCATTTCTCGTCATGATTTATAGTGTCAACCCATTGTTCCTGGACCAGCTTAACGATGTGGTCGGTGCAATACAAGTAATCCTTATGAGAGTGTTTGGTCTTTATAGATTTCTTAATGTTAAAGGTGATGGTTTCATTTCCGACCCTTAAACTCAATTTTCCTTCGTGCATGTCGATTACGGCTCTTGCCGTGGCGAGGAAGGGCCGTCCCAAAATGATCGGGAATAACTCGTCTTCATCCATCTCTAAAATTACAAAATCGACTGGGATGATGAATTTGCCAACTTTCACCAATAGGTTCTCGCAGACCCTGATAGGGGTATTTGATAGACCGATCGACCAGCTAGATACTCGTCTTGGTAGGTTTAAGTTTAGAAATTCCTAATCATTGAAAGAGAGAACGTGGCATGAGGTTAATACTCGCTCCTAAACCAGCTAGGGCGTTCTTTACTGCCAGGGGTCTGATGAGACATGGCAGTGTGAAGTTACCTGGGTCCCCTTCCTTTTGGGACAGACTCCTTTAAATAATAGCAGAACACTCCTCATTAAGTTTAACCAAGGAGGCCACCTTCTCAAGTTGATCCTTATACAAAAGTAAATATTTCAAAACTTTAGCTCCCTTAGGCATGTGAATCATAGCTTCAAGGAATGGCATATTGATATGAAATTGCTTAAAGATTAAGAGGAGGCGCTCATCCTCATCGTCCTTCTTCTGCTTCATTAATGGACGGGAAAGGTAGATTGGATGTCTTGGAAGGTTGGTAAAGAATGGATGACCAGGGGATGGGCTCTTGTGTAGTGCTTTGTTTTTTGCCCTCAAGCTTTTCTTTTTCGGTTTCCCCCTTTGTGAAGCTGTCAGTCGCGGGATGGGGTGGGGCTAGAAAAGGTGGGTCTCGTGTGCTAATTCTTGATCTAGTTGTTATGGCGAGAGTTGGTGCTTTAGGTTTAGGAGTTTTACTTTTGTTGATTATTAAGAGAATTTAGGAGTATTGTTCACACAATCCCTTACGGTGTAGGATAAGCATGTCTCCTAGCCCATTTGTGTGAAATTTCTTTTTGAGCATGACGTTGGCGAGCTCGTCTTCAAACTTACTTCTAACAGTCCAATCGGGGTCATCCTCTTCCTTTTCCTTACGTTTGATGTTCCCCCATGGTGAGGTATCATCGTTCTGATAGAATCTTAGAAGGGAAGGATCGTCGTAGATGTCTCCTCCAGACAAGCATACCTGCTTGGATGGGTTATTCAGTTCACATTCATCGGCCTCATGGGATCCTCCGTAGTAATCGCAAATCAGGTAGGGGTTTTTAAGCCCGACTTCTCGAGTAGGTGTTTCGAGGTAAGAGATTTTCTTGCAGGCTCTTTTTAAATGCCCTCTGAGTGTAGGTTGCATTGCTTTTGAGATGGAAGAAACGTTCATGGAGGGTGATGGTTCGTCCCATAGATCGTCTTGGTACTGGATGTATTCTTCAATTCTATTACATCCCTCTTCTTCAGTAAGAGAGCTAAAGCGGAATTTGGCGAATTAATCGAGCTTCTTGCGGTCTATCTAAGATATGTTGTCGTGAAAGATTTGAACTAGAAGCCATTTTTGTATCCTATGATGAGGCACCTGTTTGATCAAGTCCTGGAAACGGATCCAGGCACTCTTGATAGGTTCGTCGTCCCCTTGTCTAAATCGGAGGATTAAAGTCTAAGGGCCGAGGTACGTCCTACTGGAAAGAAATGGTCAAGGAATCGGGATACGAGCTGATCCCACGTTGTGATCTGAGTGAGCGGTATTCTGTCAAGCCATTCTACCGCATTCCTTGTGAGGGAGAAGTGGAAAATCTTAACCTATATGTGTCCCTTGTTGCTCCGTCAGCTCGTATGTTATCAATGATACATAAGTAGTGTTTAATATGACGGAGAGGGTCCTCGTTTTTTTATCCTTGGAATGCGCATGTGCTTTGAATTAGCCGAATGTCACGTGAGTCAATGATTCTTCCTGTATGTTCGGTTGGAAAGGTGATTGGATTTTAGAACCCGAAGGAATTAGGACGAGAATGCTCGTGTAAGGTTTTAGGAGGTGTGGGTGGTTTGGTTCCGATGTTGTTGGAGAAGGATGCTTCATCATCAAAGAGATTTCTTCTAGCTATAGCAAGAGATTCTTTTTAATGTGAACGCATAACGGCTTTCCTAAGCCTTCAGAATTCTCTTTCGGGTTCGTGGAGAAGTTTTGTTAATTTCTTAACGGTGCTACGCGTCATGGTGACAAATTTACGAGACAGATAACACAAAGAAAAGATAGACTACAAGAAAGCTAATGTGCATGAATTAAATTCTCACTTAAAAGGATTCAAGCGAGTAGAACTAAGCTAAACTATGATCAATACCTAACTATTCCCCAGGCGGCGACGCCAAAAACTTGATGTGCGGTCGTCGTAGGACTTCTACAAGAGAAGTTTTACAACTCCCTAGGCAGTGCACCTAATCGTTGTAGTGTAGTATGGGCAAGACTCGATGTTTTTTATCGTTCACTCGAGGAATAGGTTAGGAAGGCTTGATCACGGTCTAACAGAATTCTAAGGGTTAAGGGAAGATTCTTTTTGTATTTTTGTATTTTATGGAAAGCAAGTAAATCACATGTTTGAGAGATTGGTTGGTTTTAGCTAATAAATTAAATATGATTCTACGCTAATGGTGATAACAATAAGATAAAAAATTGTGTCTATTTAATCATGTATTACTCCCTAGATTGCTTCTCCTAGTGTTGTTGCCTTGTCACCCTTGTGATGATTTGGGTAACTATTTCCTAAAGCATGAACGAATTACACAAACCCGCTGTCTACTTAGTATGCCACTAGAGCAACGCACATGCAAGGTAGTATGAAGACTATTACACGGCCCCTAGGAGTTTACTAAGTGCATGTAAAATACATTAAAAGTGGGTCAAGCATATTAGGGGGCAAGGTAGTATAAAGACTATTACCCGATGGTATCCTTTCTACACAATCACGTTTCCTTAGACATATCAACAGCGATTATAGACAGAAAGCTGGTTTTCTAAGACCTAACGTGCACATCCATCACAAGAAGCAACATCACTAAGATCTACATTTTAGGTTTCATACAATCATAAATAAACACAATAATAGGTTTAGCCAAGCATGTTAAAGATAAAGCAAGAACAATAGATCAAAAAACACATAGACATATTGAATGATTAAGTAAACCTTACTTGATTAAAACATGAATTGGAAGAAGTACAATAGGGTTTTTAGGCCCTAAAATCATCTCCTAAAGCTGCTAAACGAACTAAGGTTTGTACCCTTTTTTTATTCTAAAGTTACACACTCAAAACCCTAAATTCGGTATATATAGGAAAATTGACACGACGGCGTCGCGTTTTAGTCGTGACGTCGTCGTAAGATGAATCTTCTAGATCGGCGTTTGAGTCGGTGCGGGTTGACGCCGTCATGAAAGATGTGACGATGTCACTTGATGAGTTATGATGGCGTCGTGTATAGCTGGTGACGCCGTCTCTAGGCTCTGTGAGCACAAATCTTCAAGAGTCTTGGTTTTGGTTCGTAATCTCGTCCGTTTCTTCTCCAAATGATCCCAAGTCACGAGTAATTCATCTAAATGTCTTCCAAATGAGAAATACCTGAAAAGGAACGATTAAGTACCTATTTTGGGCATAAACACATGATTTTGGGGGTTAAACGACCTCGAAAAATGTATAAAATGACACCTCATCAATGATCAAATACTTGGAAGAAGTAAAAGCTCTTACTAGCACATTTAAAGAATTTTCCATTAAACAAGTGCCTAGATGGGAGAACAAAAATGCAGACGCACTAAGCAAGATTGCGTCAACCAGCTTTGCCCACCTGAGAAAATAAGTACTTGTAGAAGAACTCATGGAAAAATCAATAGATGAGAAGGAAGTTCTAGCGGTAGTGGAGGAAGAAGGGCGCACATGGATGACTCCAATCCATGAGTACCTCACGAAAGAAATCCTTCCAAAAGAAAAAAGAAAGGCAAGAGCTATACGCCGCAAGGCAAGGAGATATGTTGTAACAAATGAGGTCCTGTATAAAAGGTATTTCCTCGGATCATGGTTACGATGTGTCAGACCATTGCATGCAAACTACGTCTTAAGAGAAATTCATGAGGGGTCATGTAGCATGCACGCTGGCCCAAGATCCGTGGTAGCTAAAGCTCTAAGATTAGGGTATTACTGGCTAACTATGCATGCAGATGCTAGGAAATTGATAAGAGAATGCACTAGCTGCCAGGTACACCGCCCCGTGCCAAGGAACCCATAACATAAATTAACACCCATTACATCTCCATGGCCATTTTACAAATGGGGGATTGACATAACCGGACCTTTCCCGGAAGGTCCTGGCAAAGTTAAGTTCCTGATAGTAGCAATCGACTACTTCACCAAATGGATAGAAGCAAAACCAGTGGCAACCATGTTTGTATGGGACAATATAGTTTGTAGATTCGGTTTACTAGGAGAGATAATATCCAAAAACGGAAAGCAGTTCAGGGATAACCCATTTAAAGGCTAGTGTGAAAAGCTATGTATCTGCCAATGCTTCGCTTCCGTTAAGCATCCACAAGCCAACGGCTTGGTGAAAAGGGCAAACAAGAGTTTAGGCGAAGGAATCAAGGCACGGTTAGACGAAAGAAGCAAGAACTAGATTGAAGAGATTTCACATGTCTTATGGGCACACCGTACTATGATCAAGTCCAACAATAGAGAAACACCATTCTCGCTGACGTATGGGACGGAAGCGGTGATCCCAGTAGAGATTAGCATGCCAACCTTGAGAACTGCGGACGTTGACATGATAAAGAATGATGAAGCCTTAGAAATTAACATAGACCTTTTAGAAGAGAAAAGAGAGCAGACTGCAATTCAGGAAGCAAAGAGCAAAGCTATGATGGAAAAATACTATAATGCCAGGGTTCGCAACACAAGTTTCAAACCGGGAGACCTCGTCTACCGGAGCAACGAAGCAAGCTATGCGGAAGATGGAGGCAAGCTCAGACCCAAATGGGAAGGACCATATGAGGTCACGGAAGCATTAGGAAAAGGAGAGTACAAGCTTAGAAGCCGCAACGGGAGCATTCTGCCGCGGACATGGAACGTTTGCAACCTTAAGAAATGTTATGTGCATGAAATGTAAGCACCTCTCCCGCGCAAGATAAGCAGCGGAGAGGGAACTACCTAAATTTTTTCTATTGTAATGTTTTTAAGTTTTAATGAATGAAAAGTGAAGCCTAGCTACCTTCATAAGTTTTAATTTAAATTTTTATTTTACTTTTTACTTTGCAAAGTTACTCGAATTTTACATGAATTCCTAAGACGCACACGCAAAGGGGCACGACCCCGCATAAACATTATCCCGCATAATACAAGGATGAGTAACCTAACAATCAACTCAAGTACATAAGAGGTATTGCAAGCCCGGTACTGGGAAAATGACCCGCAGGCATTTTACTAAGACTATTATCACAAACGCACAGAAGTGATATTAAAAGATAGCAATCAAAAAATATTAACAAAATATAAAACTGTTAAGTGTTACATAAGAGGACATCGTCGTTTAAACTAGCGATCATAAACATGACCAAACACACAAATTATTTACAACACAAGTACCACCACAAAAAGGCCACACACAGTCGCGGTAAGAAACAAAAAAGGAAATATGAACTTGGGAAACACCACCACAGCGGTAGACCTAACTACTCCGGGGAGGTGACTAGCTCTTCTCTCTCAAAGGTCACGGCAGGAGGGTCTTCATCATTCGGCTCCGCATCCAAAGCTTGATCATTAGAGGTTGAAAGAGGAGGAATAACATCGGAAGATACCAAAGTTGTAGAAAGAGTAGTGATCGGTTCAGTTGTTGCAGGGGCGGCAGAAGTACTAGCTTCACTGATGAACGTATAAATATGTACTAGCCGTATGTATATAATATTAAGTATCCCGTTAGAAATAAGAATCACTTTAGAAAAAGTAATAATTAAGTCTTCCGGAGTTGTATCCCAACGAGAACTGGATTGAGATTTACGTAAATGCTTGTCGATTGATGCTTGATTATCTTTTAATTTATCATTTTTAATTATACTAATTCTATATTAATAAACTAAATTATAATTAAATAATAAAAAAACAAGATAAATAAATCAAAGATATGAAATGAAAGAATATGCTTGTCAAGTGAGGTAAATCGATCATTAAGTGTGAATTAGAGAGATAATAAAGAATTGGAACCCGTTTAAAAACCATTTTCTCACAACGTTGGTTTATATTGAAAACAAGTCTTTATTTTGGTACAAATTACTTTAAATGATGACGAATTAACACCCGTAAAAATATTATTTTCTCACGACGTTGGTCTATTTTGAAAACGATATCTTATAAAAGTATTAATTACTAGATTTGATGTTTGAATACTTCTCCGGCTTTTGCCCTTCGAAATATTCAAATAAGAAATCTAAATAACCCAAAAATTATTAATCAACAATTTACTATTTAATCCACACTTAACTCACTAATCACGGACACTCAACAAGCATAATAAAAACTACTCGCTATTGATCATGATAACTATGCTACGGGAAACAACTAAAGCAACAATAATAGCGACTAAGCTACACATGGCTATAAGCATAAAAACATAATACAAATAAAGAGGTACAAGGGAAAAGAATACCGAATGAGACTAGGAATGTGAAAATGGCAAGATGAGACCCGTTCCATAAGCCACGAACCAAATCAAGCCCATATCCCTCTTGCACTACTACTGTTTTTTCTAACTAATCTACTATTGTAGCTCCTAAACCTTCGAACATCAACAACAAACTTAAAACCATACTCGGATCCTAAACCTGCTGCTGTTATATTTAAAACTACTCTTGCTACTATTTCATAAACGATCGAAACAACAAATATCTGAATACACAATCTGAATCAAACTAAACCGAATCATAAGCATAAATCGAACCGTAAATCTTCGAAACATAACCGAATCAACTACAAACTAAACCGATCCAATGCTTCAACAAATCAAACCAGTGAATCATAATAAACTATAATGACTTGAAATGAAATCTGCAATTGGAGATTAAAACTAATCTAATCTAACTACAAAACGAAAAAGAAAAGAACGAAGTAAAAAAAACTAATATCTCCTAGATATGAAAGATGCCTCCCCATCTGCTCTCCTCATCTACGAATGAGAAAATAAAATAAAAAAAATGATGTAAAAAAATGAAAGATAAGATTCAAAAAATGTGTCCCTCACGTGTGCTGCTCTTCTACTCTTTTATAACAGATTGCATATCATCGAAGCAGTACTTGGGCTTTTTTTCTCATTCTTTTCGTGGGCTTTAGCAATAAGGAGAATTGTGTTGGGCCAAGTCAAATTTCATTCTTCAATTTGGGCCATCAGTAGTAATATTAAAAGCTGGGCCGAATTGTGTCTTATCTCTTGGGCTGGGTTTGTTAATTGTTAAGCCTCAAATAGATATGGGTTGGTCCGTCCCATATAAATGGTGTCGAGCCGGCCCAATAAAAGATAAAGGTACCGTTTAACTTGAATTTCTGTGCTCTTTTCAATGGCGTGCTCGGGAAACATTAACGACTCAGTCTTGATCTTGAAAAACGCGCAAACGTCGTCGAATCTTGGTGAAGGTCACCGTTTTTGCTTTATTTTCTATCCCTTGTACCTGCAAAACATAAAAACACAAACCAAACATATTTGCAATAATATTAAGCATATTTCATGTTTTTAGTCCGTTTATTAGTGATTTCTGGGGTACAAATGATGTGTATTTAAGAGCACATCAAATTCCCCTACAATTTTGCCATGCTGATTCCCAAACAACAATGTTATTAAAACATGCCCGGAATAATTTAATTTAATATCCCCTTTTAACTTTGACCCTCACAATCAAACACCAGAACAGAAATTGTACATTGGAAAGTTCAAATAGTCATTTATTTGAAAGCGCCTTTCTATCATTACAAACCCGACTTCTCCATTAAAATAAAGAAAAAGACAAGGATAAAATTTATTAAAAAGGCTTTAAGAATGGGAGTTCGTCATCCTTGACTTTTCATAATCCGCAAACTAAGTTTAAAATGAAATCACAGCCAAATATAAGATTAGATGCTAACACTACTCATAAATGCTAATTGTGTACGCATTAGCCACTTTTCGCTCCCTTATTCCTAAATCCTCTAAGGATTTTATTATTATTATTGGTGACAAATAAATTATGTCCTTATTATCATAAAGGTGCACGGTATTACAACATATTGACTTAGTTTGAAATCCCTTCTAAAGAGACGATATAGTGAGAATAAGTCCACATTATGGTTCTCATTCGCTCATGTATTAGGGGTATCCTTTTTATTTCATCCGAAAACAACTCAAACTACTGAGTCATGAGAAGGGACGGTCTTTATTTAGATATAACCCGGGTCAAAATTTGGCTTTTTTATTTTTATTAATATTCATTATTATTCTTATTATTATTATTATTATTATTATTATTATTATTATTGTTTATTATTTAACAACATTCATAGAAATAGTAAAGATTAAACAAATTGGAAGGGCTGCGGATATATTGAGCCCCCACTCCTTTAGCAATAGCAAAACTAATCCTATTAAAAATATGAATAGCTACACGTGCCCCAATGTCTTGAACCATGGAAAACTTTCGGATCCGCTTGAGCAATGTTACAGCGTTTGCCTCTAATTCCCCCAAGGAGGAGAAAGAATAGGAAGGAAGAACCATAATTCCATATCTGCACCACTTATCCAATTACTTACACGCTTACGATGTTGCAGTCGCGTCAATCACCACTGATAGGCAAAATCAGTCATCCCGGTCCGTGTCAAAGGAGAGGACCCTGTCAAATCCCTCGGTCTAGGAGTCTTATTTCGACCTCGGTGATCCTCGACCTTTTAGAAGGCTGCAACATCGGTTGTGAGCCGGCAAGATGCAGCAAACTTTTATCAGTCTCGGATTATTATTACTACTATGGGCCTTCTTTTGAAGACTGCCACATCGGTTGTGAGCCGGCAAGAGGCAGTAAACTTTTATCAGCCCACAGTTTTTATTATTATTATTACCTCCACGCTTTAAACGACTACCACATTGGTTGTGAGCCCGGCATGAGTAGAGTTTGGTCTTCATTTAGGCTTCGTTTATTACATAATTATATATTATAGCCAAATTTCAAGTTCTTATGGTCTTTTTAAACACACTGCCCACATCGGTATGCGAGCCGACCATTGTCCAGGAGTCTATTTCCCCACAACACTGACAAAACCTCGATGTGTACCTTACTTTCACCAGAAGGAATCTCTAGGAAGGGATTTAAACTAAGAATCACAAAAACCAAAGAAACTTTATTTATTTAACAATTATATACGTTTATTAAGCTGGTGGGAGCAAAAAGCCACAATTAACCTCTATGAGCTCTAAAGAGATCCAACTACTCCACGCTTAGCATCTAACTTATATCCAACTCTATCATTTTTCGTTCTTTGCAAAATTTTAAAGTTTAGCAAACGCTTAGTCTCGAAAGCTAAGGGGAAAGCTAGATTTCAAAACTCGTTCAAGTCAAAAGCTACCTAGTTCTACGGGCCTACTTATTTTTATATTTTTATATTTTCATCATTTTTTCCATTTTTTTAATATATATATATATAATTTTGGTCAAACCGGGGTTGCGTGGGAACACATATAGGCACAGGTATGATCACATTTCGATAGAAATCACCCCCCATACTTAGAATGGAACATTGGCCTCAATGTTCAAAAGCATCGGGTTTTACCCCCACACTTAGGAACGAAAAAGGCAAATGCAAAAAATTCCAAGTGTGAAAGGGGAAACAATACATATATAAATAATCAGGATCGAGGATTCCAATATAAGCAGAAGATCGAAGACCGAATGATTGGAGGATTGAAAACAAGCACGGGTCTTCACGATCTTAAGGAATCCTGCAAAAACGGTACACAAACGATAGAAAGAAGCACGCCCCCACACTTGGGCTATAAAATCACACACTCATTTATTAAGAAAATAGAAAGAAGAAAAGACACGGGTTGCCTCCCGAGAAGCGCTTGTTTTTGTGCGAGTCTCTAGCTTGACTCCCCTCGAATTTCTTTGTCCTTGGGGTGAAAATTGATGGAAGATACGATCTTCAAAGAAATTTCACTCAAAATATGACAGTTATCGATCTAGAAATTATCAATCAGAAGATGCGAAAATTTTCTCGTGAAAGAGAAAATTCCATCAATAATGAGAATTCCGGGATCGAAAACTTTGTTTTCATTTCCGGAGGTAAATGATAGAAAAGTTTCGATCTCAGAAGGATCAATCAAGAGAAGAGAATTACTGACGAATGAGACATTAGAAAAATCATCTAGTGGAAGAATATGAAATCTCTTAGATTGGACTCCTTTGATAATGAATATTCCAGGATCGAAGATTTTGTCTATATTTCTATAAGGAAATGAGACTAAAAGATCGATCTTAGAAAATTCTTCAGAAAAAGTGGAGCCACAATCGGATAGGAGGAGAGGAAAATCATTAAGCTCAGGACTTGTAAGTTCCTTGGTTGAATCCTTAGATAAATTTTCTTCAAAAAGTATAGTCAACTCTCCTAGGTCGGGCTCAATATCGAAGTAAAAACAATCATACTCTAGCGGAGATATGATGTGAGCGAGTTCATCGGCGAACTCCTCATGATGAGAATCACTCCTATCGGCAGGAGGAAGCGGATTAATCGAAAGATCAAAGATAAACGAATCATATTCAGGAAGAGAAAAATTAGAATGAGTAGTGGTACTGCCACTACTCTTCTCTTCAATATGATTTTCATCAAAATAGAAAGCTTCATAATCCAGAAGAGAATAATCAGAATGAGTAGTGGTACTACCACTACTCTTCTCTTCGATATCAAAGCAAAATGTTTCATAATCAGGTAAAGAATCATCAGAATGAGAAAGAGGGGTGTCGGTCTCCTCCAAGAGAGTGTCACTATCCCCGAAGGGAGTAGGAAATGGGGAGAGAGACTCGACCACAAAATCGGAAGAGGGAGTGGGATTGTCACTCATAAAATTGTTTTCAATAGGAAATTTACCGCACAGAGAATCAACAATATCAATTCTATAAACGAAATGGTCGGCACGTCCCGTAGGATTCTCTAAAGCTTGAAATTTTTCTTCTTGAATCAATAGATGATGAGGATTAGGCTCGAGGTTTTCCTTCGGTTTTGGTGTGGACAATGGTGGAATTTCCGGAGGTAGGACAAGTGGTGTGCTCTGAGAGCTAGCAATTTCCATCACTTCCGTTATGGTCTCCGGTTCTTGTTCCTTTTCTTGATAAAAGAGAAAATTAGAATGAGGAATAAAGGATCCATCCAATGTCAAACCACTCATAGTAGTAACCACTTTACGTTCTTCTCGTGGGTATGTTTCGGTGTCACTCGGTGGCACACATGATGGCCTCTCTTGAAAAGTTTCTTCCATTTGACCCATTTGAGTTTGCATTAACTGAATCGAGGCTTCTTGGTTTCGGTTATAAGCTTCTTGCATGCTAGAAATAAGAGCTTCGACTTGTTTAGTAAGAGCGGTAATGGCGTCAATTTGAGTTGAACTACAAACACTACTCGAAACTTGAGATTTATTTCTACAAGTTTGAACCTTGGCTTTATTCTCAATAATGGTTAAGGCTTCATGAGTGTTTTTAGACATCAGATTTCCACTCGCTGTGGTATTTAGAAAATCTTGATCGGATTGACTCAACCCGTTATAGAAAAAATCAATTTGGTGAAGGAGTGAGAATCCGTGATGAGGACATTTCCTTAATAAATCTTTAAATCTTTCCCAAGCTTCGGTAAAAGTCTCACCGAAAACTTGTTGAAAGTTCATGATTTCTTTTCTGATTTCTCTTGTTTTAGAATGAGGGAAAAATCGATTCAAGAACTTTGATACTAAATCATCCCAAGATGTGATAGAATTAGGAGGTTCATTTTCAAGCCATGTCTCGGCTGCTCCTTTAAGAGAAAACTGGAATAAGATCAACTTTACCACATCATCAGGCACTTGGTTTAGTCTTAGAGTTCGGTTTATTTGGTAAAATCTCCTGATCTATGAATGAGGATCATCATTTTCGAGACCAAAGAAAGAATTGTTACTTACGAAATCAAGTAACTCAGTTTTTAGTTCAAATTCGTCTGCTGAAACGGCAGGAACAACTATAGCATTCTCAATACCTACAATAGATATTCGGAGTAGCTCTTCCATCGGTCTCAAATGATTGGCCATTTGGAAGTCTTCAGCGTTCTCGTCCTTTCCTTGTATATGATCATGAAAAAGATTACCGGACTCGGATTCTTCTACTCGACGAAATTGTAAACTTTTCTCGGGATTGAATTTATTTTAAACGGATACACGAAAGACAACTTAAAACCAAATAATCAACTTACTTCACGGTAGCTCTCAAAAATTGCTTTTCAAGGTGAGCCGTACTTCGTAAGTGACACAAATGGCAAGTTTTTGAATCTTTGGTTCGATTTGGGAACTTTTCAAAGTTTCACCAGGAACGTCTTTAAATGAAGAAACACCTCAATTGAAGGTATTATTTGTTGGTGTTCTTTTACCAACTTTGTTTATTTTATTTCTTTTTTTTAAAGGACAATTTTTATATTTTTGATTTTTGATGATTTTTTATTTTTTATTATTTTTTTATTTTTTTTATTTTTGAAAATAAAAATATTTTTTGGATTTTTATATTTTTATTAGGACGAAAATAAACTTCCCGAAGAAAGGATCTTCAAGGCTCAAACACGAACAATCCCGTAAAAATCGTTACACCTCTCCCCGGCAACGGCGCCAAAAATTGATCACGTCCGAATCAACACGTATATAAATATATATAATATATAGATACGTAATAATAAGGAGGTTAACAATTATAGTATAGTAAGTATTTTCCGTCGGGTTCTAGAAAATCGCTTTTAACCAAAGCAATTATCAAAAACCTCCCGGGTCGTTTCCTCGACGAGAAGTGAATGGAAATCTACGTTCAAGTTGTAAATCGAGCTTGAATAGCATAAAAGTTTTTTGGGTTTGGTTTTCTAAATCTTCTAAAAGGAAAAGCATATAAAAGGGAAACTAAACTTTTGGATTTAAACTATTTTTAAACTAAAATTAATTTTAAGATTAAAAATTACGAGATTAAACTAAAATTGATCTAAAAGATATAAATGACTAAAATGCTTGCTAAGTGACGTGAAATGTTCATTAAGTGCGGGTTTTAGGTTTAACGAATTAAAATCCTTCGAAAACAAATTTAAATGAAATTAAATGACAAGTAAAGTAAAGTAAAGTAAAGTAAATTAAATGACAAGTATTTAAATTGCATTAAAATAAATGACGGTATTTAAATTGGAAAATTCTAATGACTATTAATTTTTAAACCTTTTTAAACCCGCACCTAAATTCCAAATCACAAATCACTTAGCAAGCACTAATTAACTACTCACAGCTATGAAAAAGCTACCTTGAAATAAGCAGTGTTAACTTGTAAGTTAACACTGTTAGTTAAAGAGTTGGTACTGTTTGCTTTTTAAGGGGCAAATAAGCACAAGAAAACCACAAATAAGCATACAATGAGACTTGATAACACCTTATAAGCACTGATACCTTAATTAAGCTAAAACGAAAAGACAGAAATGCAAAAATAAGCAATAAGCAAATCCTGTATACAAAACAGCCAAAAGGGCTTCTTTTGGCTCAAAACTAAGCTACCTAGAGAGTTCCTTAAGTCATGGGCTTATAGGAGCTTATACAGCAGCTTATGAGCTTCAAAGGAAAACCAATGGATTGAGTCTTAGAGCAAAAACAAGCACAAAAAAGAAGCTGATAAATCAGCTTTTTGCACCAGGGGACTTGTTTGGGCAAAACAACCAAGAGGCTCTTTGCAGCCCTTAATTAAGTTAACCAAATAAGCTTCAAAAGGGAAATAAAGCTCAAATTTATAGAAATAGGTACAAAGAGAGCTTATGCAAGAGTTTTCAGAAGCTAGAAACAACAATAGCTTGCTTAACTTTGAGCTTAAAAAGACTTATAAGCTGCTAAGTGAAATGACAGATTAAGCAAAACAAACTCACACAAATGCAGGCAGTCTAAGCTTCCAACTAATGCAATACCACACTCAAATTAGACATGAAAAACTCAACTCATGACACTCTTATGCTAACTATCAAAATAAGCAAATCTACGAGACCAAATTTCCTCAGACTTAAACCATAATTATGAAAACCTTGATTTTTGAGATTTAAGCTTTAAAAACTTATAAAATCTTCTTAATAATCCTTCATTAAGCTAATGGAAAAAGAATTAATGACTCAACCCAATACACTAACAATTTAGACCCATTTTAGGTCTAATGCCAAACACCCTTTTAGATTCTTAAAAATAAATTTTAAGGCTTAAACAGGTTAAGGAAGCTTTGGAAACTGAAAGCAGCTGACTAACTATGATTAATAAGTTAATAATGAACAAAATTCAAAGAAAAATAAGCACTTATTTATGAGATAATCTAATAAGCAGTTTGAACTAGAGATTAGGCAGTTTTAACTTAAACTTAATTTTAGCTAGTATTTATGATCTCATGACCTAACTTATGACATATTAAGCTAAAATCAGGCAATTTAAGCAAAAATAAGAACTAAACAGTTAAAATAAGCAATGCTACAGTAACTTTTAAAAAAATGCAGGAAATTGAAAGAAAACTTACAAAGGTCCAATTGTCAAGAAACTTAAAACTAACCTATCAACCCCTATGTCCAAATATCTCTGAATCAATAACAACCCTTGGCCCATCCATAATTGACCATGCTCCAATAATTTTGTGCTTATTTGACTTTACAAGTCAAACTTTGACTTTTACTTAAAAACCAAGTAAGCTATGAATTAGCTTATGGAATTCAAGACTAAAACTTTGTATATTGATTAAACAAGATAATGAAGCTTTTGTGAGAACTTGAACAAATAACAATTTTTAAAACTCGAATTAAAGGGAAAATTCAAACTTTCTCATTAACTAAAATAAGAGTACATAAACTGAAAAATTGAAGTTACAATAGTCTGAAAAGCTTATAAAACTGAATAAAACTAAGAAAAGCTGGTAAAAAAAATGAGTGATGCCCTATTGGCTACATGGGTTGGGTATTTATACCCGAAACCCCATATCAACAATTTTTTAAGCTTGTGTTTCTTTGCTGAGACATAAGGCTCCCTTTGTGTTTCTTTAGTGAGTGTAAAGCTTCAAAATCAATCCTTGGCCATAGATTTGTCATGTGCTTCCTTGGATCACCATCTCAGCCATCGATGTTGTCTCGAAGGTGGTGAGATTGCCAAGTTGGCAACTCTCATTGGGCTGGGGTTTAGTGGAGAGGGGAAGGATGCTTTGTCCATGGGTTTTGTTGAGTGAAGCAGGGTAAAAAGGTGGGAAGAAACCCGTGACTTGTGGTGGGTTTAAAATGGGCGGGAAATTTGGTTTGTGGGTAACAGGGTAAACGTTTGGGTAAAAGTCAAAAATGGCCCCTCAAGGTGTTATGTGTCTTTGCAATTAAAGTCCTTGAGGTAACATAGCTTTCAGGGGTTGACAGGTTTAACCCCTCATTGTGTATTTCTTCATTGCAAAGTCAGTCCTTGTGTGATACAACTTTAGGGACTTGGCAGAATTGCCCCTAAAGTTGTATTTTCTTTAAATTGCATTTTCAACCCTTGTCTTTTTATCTTGTAATATAACTTTGGGATTTGGTAATTTCAGTCCCTCAAGTTATATTCTTTTCTGATTCAGCTTCTCGGAGTTGACTTGACTTTGTCGGGGTTGACTTTGACTTTGACTGTTTGACTTTTCTGTTGACTTTTTGACTTGGTTGACTTTTTGGCTTCGATTTGGCTTTGTCTTTTCACACTCTTCCATTCCGTGCTCAGTTTTGTCGATTTTGGCTTTGTTTTTCGTCCTTTTGTGTGATATCCGTTTCCTGCACAATACAAATGCAAAACAAACATATATTTGGCAGTTTTTGTCTGTTTTTGGTCATTTAAGTCCGTTTTTAATGGAAAAAGGTATGTGTAATTAAGCACATACCAAAATCCCTCATACTAAGGTATTGCCGTGTCCTCACGCAATGTTATGAAGTAAACACTTAAAGAAAACCAAGAATCTCAATCCCCCTCGACTAATAACCTCGAAAAGTAGCTAAGTGTTCGTCAAGGGGAACTAAAGAATCAGTAGCTTTGACAAGTCCCGTTTTCACTACTAACTATCCCTAATATTTTTGGATTTTCTTTTTTTTCTTTTCTTAGCTAACATGTTTGACTTCCTTTATTTTATCAACACTGGGATCATAGAATGAGAAGCGCCCATAGAATGATCTACGGATGTCCTGACGGATAAATTCATCGTCCCTGATTTTTCACTAGTCCCAAGCTAAACGTAAAAACGAAATCACTGTTAAGTAAAGATGCTAACACTACTTATAACTATGACTTGTCAACTTTTCGCTCCCAACAATTATTCAATTAGTGTGATTGTGCTTAATTTTAAGTTAAATTTAGATCGACAATTTTAGAAAGTAGTATAGTTTATGTGCATAACGATATTTCTGAAGAAATCTGGGGAAAAGACTAGATCACCCACCAACCAGCATATTCTCGATAGATCCCAGCCGAGTTCGACTTAGGTTATCAGGTTGAGACCCCACAGGAGAATGTTCGCAATGTAATAGCGGGATACTCCACCCTTTTAGGCCGAATTTCTTAGATTTACCGCTAAATAAACAATACTACTCAAAGCACGCAAACATCAAAAATTTAATGATCTCATTGGTGCGATTATTCCATGTAGCGACCTTTCTTCTCGGAACGTCCCAGCCTCATCAGCTAAGTGCCCAGGTTTTTGACACCCCACGGAGAATACTTAATCGAAATAATCTACCGACGGCAACCAACAACTTTTGAAGTCTTAAAGCAAGTTATTCTTAGTTCAAAATTATACTTGAGTTTAGAAAAAGAAATCTTAACCATTAAATTTTCATTTATTGCTATATACTATACTACCGTCATCATTTACATGACTACAACATCGGCCACGCCTCCGACAAGATGTAGTGACTTAGTCTGACGACGGTTTCTTATTGATAACACTTACGAATGCACTTTGGCATTTATTATCTCACTATGGGCCTTGTTTTGAAGACTGCAACATCGGTTGTGAGCCGGCAAGATGCAGTAAACCTTTATCAGCCCACAGTTTATATTATTTATTTATATTTTATTTATTATTTTTTTAAACGTATTTTCCGTAATAGAGAAAATTTTATTTTAGAAACTCAAGTATAAAGGTGAACTAGGATGAATATTTTCGTTTCCGAAAGAGCTTCTTTTTAGAAAACGTCGGTTTATTAGTCAGGTTAAGAGCTTCTGGGAGAAAAAGCGACAAGTTACACTTATAAGCTTTTAAGATTTCCAAATAATCCTTTGTTTAGCATCCTACTTGTAAATAACACTATCATTTTCTGTTCTTCGCAAATTTAAAATCCCTACTAAAAAGATCCGCGAATGCTTAGCCTAATAGACTTTCGTTTATTAAATGGTTAAGGAACAAAGTTAGGGCTCAACATGCCCGATCGAGTCAAAATTTATTCTCATTCTACCCATTAGGAAAGTCAAAACTGTGACAAAACACTTATTTTATTTTTAAATTTTTTTTTAAATTTTTTTCATTTTTTTGAAATTTTGGTGGTAAAAACGGGATTACGTGACAACAACGGTTGCAGGAAAAAATCAAATCGAAGATCCCCCCATACTAGAACTAAACATCGTCCTCGATGTTTTAAAAGGGATACCTACGTAAATCTA
>BQNB010073636.1:7013-32049 GCA_026074375.1 Tanacetum coccineum
GTACTATTAACTATTAAACTACGAGCTATGATAAACAGTAAATACACGGGGTGACCGAGTCTTTTTCTAATATCTAACAAAACCATTAAAAAAATCAATCAACGTGTTCGAGAAATCATTTATAACACATTGAGAGTTTTCTATATCACCAAGAAGCCCCCCCTACACATATGCACCATATTATGAAAGATTTTTGCACATGATAGGTTTGGGAACGCACTTATAGATTAAAGATCGTATCCATTATTAATCCGTATTAATCTGTTATTAATCCGTGTTTACAATTTTTGACAATTAGTGAATTAAAAACAAGTTAATGTCTGGAATTCACATGAGTCTAACTAAGTCTGGGGAGAACAGGAGAGCATGGAGAATGAACTAATTGTTATACTCCCCCTCAATAATAGATTAGAGTGAAACTTTGAAGTGGGAGTTTGATGAGCACACAATTTTGAAAGAATTTGAGAAATTTTCTTTTTGAAAATATCTTGAAAAATTATGCTTAACAGAAAATGATGACAGATGTATCTTATTAATGATCATTTCCTTAGTATTTCTCTTGAGCATTCAAAACTTTGAATGTTTATATGACTTTGCTCAAGACCGAGAAGAGATGAACTTCTCGTTGTTTAGGATAAATGTACATAAATGAACATTTTCCTTTCTTTAGAGCTCGAGTCCTAAGCTGAGATTTACTTAGAAGTCGTAGAGAAAATTTTGAAGATACATGTTTTGAAAACTTTTGAAACTCTCGCACGAACTTCATCTACACACACGTGTTAATATTAATCAACATTTCTAGGTGCATAAATATTATCGATTGTCGAGAGACATGTCGGAGAAGAATATTTTTGATATTTTTTGAAATTCTTTTTGATTTTATATTTTGTTTTTATAGGTTTTTTATTTTTATATTTTCTTTTTCTTGCTTTTATATTTTTGTATTTTGTTTTTCTGATAAATATATATACAAAGAATTACTAAGATTTTGCAAGACGTTCAAGTTCCTGAGGAGACAAGCTGCGCATACCAAGGCCACAAACCAAATAAGTGCATCGATCCACTGGAAGAGCTTTGGTGAAGAGGTCGACCAGTTGGTAATCCGTCTTGACAAAATACATTTCAATCGTACCTTTTTCCACATGTTCCTTTATGAAATGGTAGTAGACAGCGATGTGTTTTGTTCTCGATTGTTGGACTGGGTTGCAGGATATGGCTATGGCTGATTTCGAATCACAATAGATTAGATTTGTTGAGGTGAAAGCCATAATCCGTTAGTTGTGTCCGCATCCAAAGAACTTGGGCACAACATGCGGATAGAGACACATATTCTGCTTTCGCGATTGACATCGCCGTACAGTCTTGTTTCTTTGAGGACCAGCTAACCAGCTTTTCGCCTAACAATTGAGCTCCACTGGAAGTACTCTTGAAGGTGTCTTTACATCCCGCATAATCAGCATCTGAAAATCCGGTTAGTTCAAAACCAGAATCCTTCGTATACCAGAGACCCATATTAACAGTTCCTCAGAGATAACGAAAGATCCTTTTAACCAATTTGAGGTGCTTCTTGGTTGGCTTAGCCTGGTACCGATCACATAAGCAAGTAGCATGTACAATGTTCGGTCTACTAGACGTAAGATACATTAGGGCACCAATCATGCTGCGATATTTTGTTGCATCGACTAGAGACCCATTTTGATCAAGGTCAAGCTTGTCTTTGATCTCCATTGGAGTACCAACGGGATCACATGATTCCATTCCATATTTTTTAAGGATTTCTAACACGTAGTTGGACTGGTTTATGAAGATGCCACAGGGGGATTGGTTAACTTGTAAACCAGGGAAAAATGTCATTTCCCCATCATCGACATTTCAAAGAGGCTTTTCACGAGGTCAGAAAATAGTTGGGTATACATAGGGTTTGTAGAACCAAAGATAATATCATCAACATAGACCTGTACCACTAAGATTTCATCGTCGAAGCACCTTATAAACAACGTTGGATCAATGGTGCCTTTGAAGAAGTGATTCTGTAGGAGAAATGTTGACAATTCGTCGTACCATGCCGTTTGTGCTTGCTTTAACCCATATAGTGCCTTCTTTAGCTTGTAGACATGGCTTGGATGATCAACATCGATGAAACCTTTAGGTTGACACACATACACGTCTTCTTTTAACGTACCATGCAAGAAGGCAGTTTTCACGTCCATTTGAAACACAGTGAACGATTTGTGTGCAACATATGCCAAAAATATCCTGATAGCTTCCGTTCTAGCAACCGGAGCGAAGGATTCTTCAAAATCTATTCCTTCCTCTTGGCGGTACCCTCTCACAACTAGACGAGTCTTGTTTTGAATGACCGTGTTCTCTTCATCATGCTTGTTTTTGAATAACCATTTCAAAGTTAGGGGTTTTATGTTATCTAGAGCAGGAACTAACACCCATATATCAAGCCTTTTGAACTGAAGAAGCTCTTCTTGCATTGATTCAATCCATGCAGGGTCGGTCATAGCCTCTTTGACATTCTTTGGTTCCATAGTGCTCACCGTTAAAGCATACATGCACATGTCACCATTGGATCAGAGTTGATTCCTTGTTAAAACTGGTCGTGAGGGTTCTCCTATCACTTGTTCCAGAGGGTGATCCTTAGTCCATTGATATTCGTGAGGGTAAGGTTGATAAAATGTATGCATGTTCGATGGATCCACATACTATGAAGAGGATGATTCAGCAGTACTTGTGGATGGAGTAGCAAAAGGATTAACAAACGTATTCCCATCGAGCATAGCATTTGGAACATTATCAGCAACTGTTTTGGTTTGGAGTAGAGCTTGATTTTCTTGATGTTGAGCATGTTGTTGTTGTGTTTTGAGCCCGTCAACATCCTGTGAAGTGTTTGGAATATTGGTAGCTTTAGAGGATGAATTTGTTGGTATTGGTGCAGTGTCTGCTATTGTTGTAGATGGCGTTGGAGTCTGACGAACTGGAGGTGCTTGAGCAGCCGGGGTAGTTCTTAGAGCAGGTGATGGTTGACCACCAATATAATCATCATACATAGCTTCAAACATTAAATCCAATTCACGTTCAGTTGGTTGTTGAGTTGTTATTGTTGACGGAGCATAAGTAAGATCGAGTCCTGAACTGATTTGTCCAGAAGTCATGCCTTGAAGTCTGGGTTTTGAACTGCTTTGTTCAAAAGCCATGGCTGAAAGCTCATCAAATGTCACATTCATTGTCTCTATAATTTTCTTTGTCCTTCGGTTGTAAACTCTGTAAGCACAGGAATTAGCAGAATAACAAATGAAAAAGCCAATATCACCTTTTGCACTAAGCTTCCCAATATCTTCACGATCATTCTTGGGATAACAAAGAGCCCATAATACATGTAGAAAGGAGATATCCTGCTTTCTGCCGTTAATGAGCTCGTATGGTGTTTTGTTAAATCGACGGTGAATGATGGACCGGTTTTGAGTGTAGCACGCAGTAGCAATCGCTTCAGCCCATAAGAATAACGGTGCACGAGAGAAAATCAACATTGTTCTAACATCCTCTACTAAAGTCCAATTTCTTCGTTCCACTACTCCATTTTGTTGAGGTGTTCTGACAGAAGACGCTTGGTGAGAGATGCCAACACTATCAAAGTATTCTTTAAGGATTTGATTTTTGAATTCTGTGCCGTTATCGGTTCTTATGATGATGACAGGTGACTGAAGAAGGACAGTAATTCGCTTCAGGAAGGTTTTAATCACTTCTGGTGCTTCATCTTTTGATCTGAGAAAATGTACCCAAGTGTAACGAGAGTAATCGTCCACAATCACCAAAACATATCGCTTTCCATTTATGCTAGCAATTCTCATTGGACCACACAAATCCATATGAAGAAGGTGTAACCTCTGCTTAGAATTTGGAACTGGTTTGGGTGGGTGAGACGCCCTTTTGCTTTTTCCTTGCTCACAGGAGGGACAAAGATGTTCTTTATGATATTTGAATTTTGGAAGACTTGTGACAAGATCAATTTTAGCAAGGTCATTTATGGTGTCAAAATTGAGGTGGGATAAACGTTGATGCCATAACCATGACTTGGTAGAAGTTGCACGAGCCATGATGCAAATTGGGGATGTAGAGGCCATTTGATGGAGATTGATGGTGTAAAGGTTTGTTGTGCGATTTCCTTTCAACAAATCAACTCCTTCAAGATTTCTGACAAAACAAGTGTTCCTTCTGAAAGCGACCTCTAAATCTGAATCACAAAACTGCCCAACCGAGAACAGATTGTGCCCCAAGCCCTCAACGAAATAAACCCTGGTGATCAAAATATTTCCCCATTGAAGATCACCGAAACCCAGAATTGCAGCAACATGATCATTTCCAAAGCGAACAGTTCCCAAAAACTTCCAGACGAAATTGATGAGAAGCTTTAGATTCCCGGTCATATGCTTGGAACAACCCGAGTCGATGCACCATAAACAAATTTGGATAACCTGCCAAGAAAAGAAGTGGAATTTGGAAACCATTTGATTGTAGGTTCCTGAGGGTTAGAAGTACATGCATTATCACCATTGGAGCTATCAGATTTACACTCAGAGTCACTAGATTCAATTATTTTTCCACGTAGGTAAAAAATTCTTCCAGTTGGTGACCACCTAAGGCACATTCTAGTTTTACTAGGCTTAGGTGAAGCAAGTCTTTCATTGGACCCTACTTTCTTAGGTTTCATTACCTTTGGTTTTGATTTTCAGTGTTTGAAACATTTGCCTTTTGTTTCTTACCATGAGAATTCAAGTCATTTACATAATTAAGCACACATACATCATGATTAGCAGTAATTAAACATTGCTTACACATAGCACAAACAACTTAAAATTTAGCATTCCGAATAGCAAACTTAACGTTATTACATTCAGATGACATATGTTTCTTATTCTTAGAAAGTAGTAAATTCCTAGGGTGTTCTTCTACTTCAACTTCTTTATTCGTGATGCAACTACTCTTAGACGCAGATGGGACCCTATCATTCTTTGTATTGCTCCTAGGCTGTGACCTTCTGGTCTTAGCAGTGTTGTATACTCCTGTAGAAGAGAAACCATTTGAGTCAGAATTAACATCTTTCTTAGTGATGACAAGAGGTTGTGAAACAGTGATCGGATTTGTCCTAACGCTTGCTCTAACTTTGTTGACAAGCACAAATTTATCTTCCCTAGAAGTCTTACGGGGATCAATCCTAAACATTACAGGGGCAATCACTTTATCATTTTCCATAACTTTTGATTCTTTGGTGGTAGGTACCGAGTTTGAAGTGACTGGGTTTGACAAATCATTTGACTCACCAACCTTGGGAGGAAACGGTTTTGTTCATTCCGATTGAAATGCATTTGGTTGTCG
Organism: Tanacetum coccineum; assembly: GCA_026074375.1. NCBI lineage: Eukaryota > Viridiplantae > Streptophyta > Magnoliopsida > Asterales > Asteraceae > Tanacetum > Tanacetum coccineum. The sequence continues at coordinate 12,396 of BQNB010073636.1, forward strand.
AACAACAGAATGGTTTCTAGGAGGTTGCAAAAATGGTTTCTTCAAGTTTGATTGATTTGCAAACTTAGTATTCGTACTCGTACCTTTGTTTGTGTCCTTTTGTTCAGAAACCTTATCAAATAATTGGGCTCTAAGCTTAGCATTTTCAAAGATCGTGTCATGTAATTTGTTTTGCAAAGAGTCAATTATTGTTTTGGTTTGAGTTCGTGTCACAGAGATAGAGTCAAACAGGTTCTTGTATGTGGTCTTAAGATGCGCATTTTCTTTTTCATAATTCCTAACCTGAAACTCTAATTCTATGTTCTTATTTTCAAGTTTCTGAGACAAAGGATCAGGGGAATCTGATACACATGAAGTATCCTTACTTTTACCCCTGAGATCTCCCAACTAAGCTTGCAACCGTTCGATCTTTTGTTACATGTCATTGTACGCTTTATTGTATGAAATTTTGTCATATTTGCATTCTTCACATTTATTTTACCAATCATTCCAAAGTTTGGCATATTCATTTTCCTTTTTAATGATACAATTTTCAAATCGCTCTTTCATACGTTCAAGCTCAGTCTGGAGATCGGATGTTTCAACAACAGTAGGATTTTGCACAATAGACATAATATCTTGACTGACAACTTCTCTCAAGAGACGCTCAATTTCCAATTCCAATGCCTTCTGCTTAGCAATAGATTCATCAGCTTCATTTGCAAGAGATTTGAAGTCTCGAACAAATTTGGCTGCTTCTTTCAAAATTGTATTTCGAAATTTTGCACTCTAGCATCAACTTGGTTAACGATAGGGAAAATTTCATCTTTTACAATTTTGTGAATCTCTTGGTGAACAGAAGACGACCAATTGTGTATATCCAAAGTCATTTTTTGTTTGACAACACGTTGAAGAGTCACAATGGTGCTTTTTACCTCATTTAGAAATTTTCGGGCAACACTTAGTGTAGTATCATCTGAAAACTCTTCATTTGGTATTGAAATTGATTTAGAAACATTGCCGTTTTGGAAGTATTTGAAAATTACAACTCTTCACGTGACTTGGCCGTTTGAGAAACAAAAACCACTAAAAGATGATTAATCTTTTTATAATTTGTTAGTTTTATTTCTTTGTTCAATTGTTTCATTTTTTCGTGACTCTCTTGAGCAAGTTGCAGTGTCTCCTCCGAATCATACACAACAGGAGGATCATGCTTATCTAATAGAACTTTTCCATTATCCAAACTCTGTTGTTTCTGCTGAGCTTGCTTGAGATAAAAAGAATTTTGATAACCCAAAGTCATTTTTTGTTCGGTGTGGTAGAACGAGTCTAGCTTAGGTGAAAGCATGTGCATCGTTTGAATCGATTGACCCGTTTTGACCAAAATATTATCTAATTCCTTTATCTTATTCTCAAGTTAAATTTGTTTATCAAGACGCTCGTCTTCGCGTATTTTGAAATCAGACTTCAACTTTTTATTTTCTTCAAGAAGAGAAGAAACAGTTGATTTTTCCTTTGAAAGCTGTTTATTTAAATTTGAAATTTCCTTATTCAAAGTCGTTATTTGTAAAACCCAAAAATTTGGTTTGCATTTTATTTTATCATTTTGAAATATAACCTAAGTTAAATAATAAGAATTTGACATTAAAAAAAACCTTAGGTTATAATTAATTGTGTATTATTAAGTTATAATTTGAGATATATAGTTTAAAAAAATATATAAATTCCCTAATTCATATACATAAATCCCCCCTAGAAATATATTTTGATTTTGTTATTTTGTTTATTTACTTTCCTTTTGTTTATAAAACCTATTTTAAGAAATAAAAGTAAAAAGGTTTTTAGCAAATATTATGTAATCTTCGATAAATGTAAATGGAAAATATTTTGTTCCCACTCTTTTCTACATTTTGGTCGGGTCCCTATTGGGGATTATTTACCAAAAATCTCTTTATTTTTGTAGCTTAGGGTTAATTTAGGAAAAGAGTGTTAGGAAATGGTGATCAAATCTTTTAATTTTTCAAGAAATTATTTGTGTCTTACCCTCAATTTTTCTTCTTATTTACATATTCACTCATCCCCACCATTATTCTCTCAAAAACTTTACTCCAAAAACTTGTGTATTCATCCATAGAAGTTGCAAGGAAGAAGAAGGTGTAGGTGATTCCAGTTGGTTATTCAAGTTTTGGTGCTTGTGGTGTAGTTCTTTGGTGTTCTTGGTATAATTCTTTGGTGTTCTTGGTGTGGTGTTCTTGTTCTTGTATCCATCTTAATCTTTGTAAGTATTCCATGTACCTTGTTTCATCTTTGTATTCCATGATTCACATATGAAGTTTTCATAAAAACCTAAAAGATTGTAAAGAAAACATGTGTTCTTAATCTTGTTAAATTATGGGGCTTAATCTTGTTAAAATGGTGTAATAACATGTTATGAAACCCTAAATATCATTAATGATGTAATTAATAAGAAACTACAAGATTAGAACCTTAGGGTTTGTTTTGATTGGTGAAAGTTAGGGTTTTTATGTTTAAAATTTCTGGGCAGAATTTTGGTCATGTTCAACGGGGTGTATCTTGATAATAAAAACGTGTTTTAACATGATTCTTGAGCCTAAAGTTAAATTCAAAGAGCCTAGTTTCTGGAAAATCCAGGCTCATGTCAATTGGAGGTCGGGAAGGTCGATTTTTAGATTTTATAAGATTAAGTGTCGAATTTGGAATTTCTATCCGAAAAATTCAGTAGTAGTATTTGATTTTTAATTCTTAAACTGTAAGGAGTTAGCCTCTAAAATTTGATTTGGTAAATCTTCATGATATTAGCTACATTCCTGATTTTTTTTAGAATTTTCTAAGTTGTCTAAGTAGGGTTTTTACGCGTCAAATTTTCGAAGGTTCTGTTAGATCAATTTCAGGATCCGTTTTGGTAACAAGGGTAAAAGGGGTATGTAAACTTGGAAATAAAAACAACCAAAAATCAGGGATATATTAGACATATATGGGAACCTCTGTAGTTTTTGGTATATTTTTAGAAGGTGTTTTTATGGGTCTTTTAAGCTTGGAAACTTACCTTAAAAACTAGAGAGATTTTGAAAATTTAGGAAACCCTAATTATGTCACTTAAACTCTATATATGGTAAGATCAAGTGATAAAACTTATAAAATAAGATGGATAATAATATGTAATCATGGATTTATGTAGATACGGTGTAGAGGTTTTGATCTTTTTGTCTTCGTGTTCGTTCTCTCCGTTTCTTGTTTGTTAAGGTACAGATATTCCATCCTTTTAGTAATGACACCTTATGATTTAAATCTCAATTATCTTAGTTACTTTGATTCAGTTGATATTCGTTTGATATTCCGTTTGATTTGCTATCCGTAATCATGACTCCTTTGATATTCACTGATATTCCGTTTGATTTGATATTCGCAATTATGATTCTGTTGATCCTTGTTTGAATATGATCTTAGATCCGTTATCTTGACTTGATCATTAGTATCTTGTTCACTTATATCTTCTGCCTAAATCTTGCCTGAGCTATTTGAACTAGTCATGGAGGTACCATGACCATGTCATTGATGCACCAATGGTTTGACACTATATGTGGCGGTGTGATTAGTCCACGGCGTTCCCTTTTGAATGATGGCCTTTGATTATTATTAGCTTACATATGTATGTATACTCGTCATTGTACTTGTGTATATGGATATGACTTTGTTTTGTAGGGAGCGTATGGATGCATCCTAGGTACTTTGTTCCGTTCAGTTCAGGTGAATGGTTGTGTGTGTGCTATACACCTCATATCACATTTGGTACATCAAGGAATGCATACCTGTGTACATTTGATTATGTGACTATTTGATTATATCTATTTAGGGTTTATTCATGTATCATGTTTAGACATTTATCTGAGCTCGTGGGCATTCCTTTGTTGTTCTTGATTCTTATTCATTCGATTCGTATTTCGTATGATATTTGTTTAGCAGGTTCTCATGATTCGTTTCATTCATTCTTTTGTCTTTTTCCCTCATTATTATTATATCTGTTCACTGAGCGTTAGCTCAGCCGCATTTTCTTTTCATGTGGCAGGTAATAAGCGGGAAACTGGGATTTGAGTGTTGAGAGTAGGAAGTTCTTAAGGACCGACCCTTGATAGATTCCCTTGTTTGGATTTATGTTTAAGACTTATTTCGTTGGAAGATCTCTTTTCATTTAGTCTTTGTTGGAATTTAATACTTTTGGAAGTCATTTTGTTTCATGACTTAGTATTTTTATTTAATAAAGTCTTGCTTGCGAAGAAACAGTTGATTTTTCTTTTGAAAGCTGGTTATTTAAATTTGCAATTTCCTCATTCAAAGTCGTTATCGTTTTAGCAGAACTTAAGTGAAGAGCATTTATCTTTTTTGTAAGACATTGTTCTTGATAAACAGACTTTTGATAACATCTTTTAAGTTTGTCATATTTTTCTTGACTAATTTCAAAACACTTTTCTTGATTTTTATATCTCGCAAGCTCAGTGGTCAATTCAGCATTTGTTTCTTTCATTTTGCGATTGACCATGTTGACTTTCTCAACTTCAGCAGCTAAATTATAAAATAATGATTCATGGTATGTACGTGTTTCCTCAACAGTCGCAGGATGTTGTTCTACTGTTCCCCCACTTTGTTCCATACTAGAAACCTCATAAATAACATTACTATCATTTTGTTGTACTTGGTGTGGTTCAGGAATGGGCTCGAGTAGCTCAGTATACCGCTCCTCTTGAGTGAACATATTGAATATATCATTATTATAGCAATTGTCATAATGGTGTACATCAGCTGATCCGTCTGAATCATAAACGGGAGCTTTGTCAGTCTGAGTACCCGATGTCGATGCTTGCTGCAAATTAGCCATCAAAATGCAGTTTGCATTGACTTCCTCAATCTCTTCAAGATCTGCTGCAGCAGCCATCAAATCATACTCTTTAGCTTGGAGTTGGATTCCTGCTTCTTCCTTTTGAGCAATCAGCAGCTGAGTCTGAAGATAAGCAGCATCCTTTCTCCTTGGTCTGACTGTGTAGTTCCTAGCAAGATGACCCAATCCTCTATAGTTGTAACACCTTATCTGATTACCATTATTCCCAATCGCATTACCCTCAGCCCGTGCTGCTACAACATTACCATTCCCATTCGGATTCTGATTAGCAATCCCCGGAACAACAATTAGCCCAGTCTGATTTCCAACATTCTAAACGCCCGGATTCTGAACTGCATTCTGAACAACCCGATTCCCGACATTATGTACTGCATTATACCCATTCTGATTCCCTACATTCTGCCCAACATACTGTCTAAACTAATTTCCACCATTACCTCCAACCTTCTGCATCTGTCTGTCTTAACCCATATTCATACTCGGTTGAGCAATTTGCCTGTTGCGTGGGTTTGATGATATTCTCTGGCTGTTGTTGGTTGGTGATGAGTAGTTTAGTTTGAATGCCTTAGCCATTAGAACAAGTGCCATGTTCATAGCAGTTGTGGGATCTGAAATATCTTCGGGATTTGGCATTGGTTGTTGCATGTAGTTCTGGTTAAATGATGGTTTTGGGTTATAGTTGTTGTTGGGTTGTAGTTGTTGCATGTAGGTACTTGGTGATGGTTGATCATGGTGAAACACTGGATAGTTGAAATGATTGTTGGAATTTGCCATGAGTGCTAAAGGATCATGTGTATTTGCAAGTCGTTCTGCTCTTAGATCATCTACCTCCTTTTGATTATACTTCAAGAAATCATACAACTGAGTGTAATCTGCTGTATGCAAGTCCTTTGTTTGATGAACAATGGTAACATGTCGACTCCATTCTGGTTGTAAGTTATCTAGGAACTTGAGATTACTGGCAATCTTTTCTGGAAAGTGTTTGTTTCTCTTGAAATCATTCATTAACTTTGAGAAACGATGATAGTAAGACTCAATCGATTCCCCATCAGTGGAGGTAAACCTTTCTCATCCATTAAACAAATTAGCCTTCTTCTCCTGCATTCCAATATCGAGACCTTTCATCATTTGTTGAACACGTAACCAGATTTCCTGAGCAGATTCACAACTATCAACAACAGCATAGATGTCTTTAGGAAGACCGAGAAGAATAGTCTGAATGGCTTGATCATCGGCTTCAACCTGTTTAAGTTCCTTCTTAGTGAGTTCATCATATGTCTGCTCATGAAAGGTTTCATTGACAGGAACCTCGCGGTTTACATCACCTGGTTCAGGAATCATTCGTCTGATATAAGGACCATTGATAATGGAATTGTAGATTAACTTTCCATTTGGTCTGCTATTAGCATAACGGAGAAGACGAGAAGACAATGGAACATAGTTCTCTTTGTTAACCATAGGAGGGCGGTTTTTGGAACCGGCAGTATAAATGTCTTGTTGAGTAGACATTGCAAAAGTGATGTGAAATGATAAACAAGGATCTTTAGTGGGTAAAGTGATTGTTGTTGTGGATTGAGATCAATTAACGTTCACGGAATGATTAATTGTTGTGAAATCGTTGTTGTAATCGAAGAACTTGAGCTTTTGTAATGATTATTTGGCTTAAAATGACTAACGGTGCAAAAATGTTTCACTTTTGAGGACCAACGGGCTGAATTATAAGAATAAGGACTAACGGTGAAAAATTGTTTTAACAAAGAGGGTAAATAAACCAATAAAGGACGAATGGTAAATCTGACTTGAACTCCAGGGACTGAATGTGCAAATTTCGTAATTGTAGTTTAATAATAAAACAACTTTTCCCTCCTGTTGTTCTTTCTTGTTCGTTTTCAAAATAGAAAAAAATGGAACGATTGTAATGTTTATCTCGCGGACTCGTACGGTGATCGTCGGTGAGAAACAAATATACCACGTTAATCGAAATGAGTTCACGATCGCAATGGTATAGGAAAGAAGACCTGTAATTGAACGTCACTCGAAACCGAAACAACGTAGTTGATCGGTACACAAAGAAAAATGGGTTGTTCGGTTCCTCTTATAGAGTTGTTCGGTATTCAAGGTTGTTCGGTTGCAATGTTGTTCGATACTCAAATAGTTGAGTTGTTCGGTACCACAAAAGAAATGAGTTGATCGGTACTCCTTAAAAGAAGTTGTTCGGTATTTAAAGAAATGAGTTGTTCGGTGTTTAGTTGTTCGGTTCAGGAGTTGATCGGTATCAATGGTTTTGAGTTGTTCGGTTTGAGAAGGAAAAGAGTTGTTCGGTATAAGGTTGTTCGGTATCAATGAAAGTGAGTTGATCGGTTAACAAAGGGAAAGGAGTTGTTCGATACTCAAAGAAAAACTGGTTGTTCGGTTTGACAGTTTATCAAACACCTTGTTGGCACCTTTTTCTTCTCTTCGATTTCAGCCGTGATTGTATGTGTTACATTCCACGAAATAAGAAACCCAACAAAGAGCTTGTAATAAGCTTGATATAACCAAAATAAGCTCGAAATAAGCTATAGAGACAACCGAAATAAGCTACTACTAAAACCCTTGAAAATAAGCTCAAATACTCACACGTTTTTCTCAAGCAAAACAAGTATAATGAATACAAATCAAACGCACCATGCTGTATGACACTTAACTTGTGACATATAATGAAAAAAACAGCCCACAAAATAAGATTGAACAGTAATCCCAAGTGGATTTGATAAGAGTTTGGCTAGAAAAGGTTTACACTAACAAGATATTTTAAAAGAAAAAATAATCAAACGAAAAAAGAAAAAAATAAGACGGATGTTAAATAAGCCCAAAAACTCGAATAAGCTCAAATAAGCAAAAAAAAATCACAAACGAATCACTAAACCCAACCTTGGCTCTTGATACCACATGTTAGAGATATCATTTCATCACCATGAACACAAAACAAGAAAAATATTTTAGAGAGAGAAAGAACTAGAGAGAGAAATAAAAACAAAGAAAATGGTTACTAGCACATTGAAAGAAAAATGAGAAGCAACACCCTCTCCACACTTAGAGAGGGCTTTATATAGTTACAAGGGTGGACAAGCCTTGTGGGCTTTGTCTTTGGGCCGGACCTAAATGGAATGGGCTTAAGCCCGACAACTAGGCCCAATTAGCTTAAATAAATTCCCGTAAACTATGTTTTTCTTATACAAGGCTCGGGAATAATAATGACCATCACTTTAATAAAAACACGGCTAACAATTTGCAGCTTATAGCTTATTACTATAAGCTAAAATAAGTTGGTTTTTACTAGCTTATAGCTTATGAAATGAGCTTATGAGCTCGATAGTTCAAAAAGGGTGCGTTTGGTTTTGAAATCATAACTCGATAGGTTCTAGCTTTTAGGGTTTGTTTCTAAGCTTATTAAAATGATAAATTAACTTATTAGAATAGCTTATAAGTTCAGCTTATGGCTTTTAGCTTATTAGGGTTTATGAAAAGGGTTTTAGGGTTTTTAAAGGCGCGTTTGGTTTAGGAAAACCATGTATGTGTAGGGTTTAAGGGCTTATTCCTTGTGATCATAAAAGTGGTTTAGAGCTTATTAAGATTAGAATAAGCTTAAGCTAGCTTATTAATGGGTTCGAATGAATTAGGGTTTCAAAATGGGTCACTTAGGGTTCGGTTAGGGTTTAGGAGTTTTCAAAAGAGTATTGCTTATTCAAGAGGCTAGAACAAAGCTTATATATGATCTAAAACATGTTAGGAGCTTATTGAACAAGTTATAAGACTTACAAGAGCTTGAAATGGTTCGAAGTGGGTGAATATGGGTCGAATACTTAGGAGATGAATCAAGGACTCTTCTTCTCTTATTCCTTGGTTCCAAAATAGCTTAAAGACCTTTCCTTCCCTTCCTTAGCTTGGCTAGAACATGATTTTGAGGTAGTATATAGCTTAAATGGTGAATTATGGAAGCATGCATTTATGCGTGTATTTATAGGGCCAAGACTTAGAGTGGTGGCCAAGGTTTAGCAACTAGTATGCAAGGTGACTAGTGTAAGCTAGGAGTATAGCTTGGAGAGGTGTTAGGGGGTTGGAAAGGCTCGGTTCACCAAGGTGGTGACAAGGAGGTGATGAGGTGGCGGCATGGTGGTGAAAGGGTGGTGACTAAGTGGTTTACTTGGAGCACAAGGTGGTGACAAGGTGTGGAGGGTGCTAGATAGGTTAAGACTTGGTTTAAAACTAGTTAGGGGGTGTCGGGTTTGCTAGGGTTTTAGTTTAGGGTTAGGGTTAGATTAGGACGAGTGTGTGGAGTAAAATAGAGGGAAAATGGTGTTTAAATGTGGTGCATTGAGGACTTGTAACTCGTGCTAGAATGGTGGTACGAAATGCCTATAGATTTTGGAGGGAAATGGCTTAAGTTTTGAATTCGTGCATTGTCGGGTTGTACCTAGGGCTTAATGGTGTTGTACTAGGGTTTTGGAGGGAAAAGTAATTTAAAAATTATGCATTGGTAACTTGTACATAAGCCTTATAAGTTTGTACATCTGTATTGCATGTAAACATTACATGTAGTTTGGGTTTTGATATAAACGTTAACATATAAAGTTCGTTTTATATTAAACGTATGGATGGTACGTTAAATAGATAACGTATGTGGTAAAAGTGGATATTAGAACATATTACTTGAAATATTATAACGTTCACTTGATAAAAACGTTGATGGAATTGGCATTGGTAGGTGTGAGAGCTCGTTTACTTTGAAAATGTAAGTTACGTTACATAATGCATGGAATAAAACAAAAATATTTCCGTGAAAATGGTTATATTTAATATAATAGATGGAAAATTTACATTGAGGAAAATTGTAGGTTGTTATAGTCTCCCAACCTTAAAGAAATCTCGTTCCGAGATTTTAGTTGGATGTTGGAATGATGTTTGAAAATAGATGTGGATATTTGACACGAATTTGATCTTCGCGTTCCCACGTAAATTTTGGTCCTCTTTTAGAGTTCCATCTTACTTTGACTATAAGGATGCGACTTTGTCTTAGTTGCTTGACTTCTCGATCCATAATTTCCACTAGTTCTTCCACAAAATTGAGTTTGTCATCGAGCCAAAGATCTTTCATTGGAATGACGAGGGATTCGTCAGATAGGCATTTCTTTAAATTAGAAACGTGGAAGGTACTATGGACATTACTAAGTTCTTCAGGAAGCTCAAGTGTATATGCCATTGGGTCGACCCTTTTAAGGATCTTAAATGGTCCAATGTACCAGGGGTTAAGCTTTCCTCGTTTTCCAAATCGGATGACACCTTTCCGAGGTGACACTTTTAACATAACGCGATCTCCAACTTGGAATTCCAAAGGCTTTCGCCTTACATTGGCGTAACTCCTTTGCCGGTCTCATACAACTTGCAAGCGTTGTTAGATTTGCACTATCTTTTTGGTGGTTTCATGGATTATCTCTGGTCTTGTGAGTTGGACATCTCCAACTTCGACCCAACAGACAGGTGATCGGCACTTTCGACTATAAAGTGCCTCGAATGGTGCTGCCTTAATACTGGCATGTTAACTATTATTGTAAGAAAATTCTACCAGTGGTAAGTGTCACACCCATCCTTTTCCAAAATCTATAACACAGGCTTGAAGCATGTCTTCGAGTGTTTGGATGGTTCTTTCAATTTGTCCATCAGTCTCGGAATGATATGATGTACTCATGTCTAATTGAGTACCCAAAGCACTCTGCATTGACTGCCATAATCTGGATGTGAAATGACTGTCACGATCTGATATGATGGATATTAGCACTTTATGCCGTGAGACTATCTCCTTTATATACAACCTTGTAAGGGTTTCCATACTATCTGTCGCTTTGGTAGGGATGAAATGTGTTGATTTGGTAAGGCGGTCTACAATGACCCAAATTGTGTCATGTCCGCTTGATGTTTTGGGTAGTTTTGTAATGAAGTCCATCGTTATTCTTTCCCATTTCCATGTAGGAATCTCTGGTTGTATTAGTAAGCTAGATGGCTTTTGACATTCTGATTTAACTCTAGAGCATGTTAAACACTTGCCGACATATTCAGCGATGATTGCCTTCATATTCGGCCACCAATAGGGTTTCTTTAGATCTTGATACATCTTGTCAGAACCTGGGTGGATGGAATATTTTGATTTATGGGATTCATGCATGATTAAGTCCCTCAAATTACCAAAGAGTGGTAACCAATTTCAGTTCTTGATACATCGAGTTCCATCAGGACGTACTTCAAATGCTTTGTCCATTCCTCGTAGGTTCTCAGCTTTGATGTTTTCTTCTTTGATCGCCTCGGTTTGGGCTTCGAGGATTTGTGATGGTAATTTTGGGTGAAGAGTCATGACTAATGCCCTGACTCGGAGTGGTTTGATTCGTTCCTTCTGGCTTAAGGCATCTGCTACAACATTTACTTTCCCAGGATGGTAACGAATCTCACAATCATAATCTGCGAGCAATTCAAACCAACGGCGTTGTCTCATGTTCAATTCTTTCTGATCAAGGATATGCTAAAGACTTTTATGATCAGTGAACACAGTACACTTTGTGCCATACAGATAGTGTCTCCAAATTTTAAGAGCGAACACTACTGCTCCTAATTCGAGGTCGTGTGTAGTATAGTTCTCTTCATGAGGCTTGAGTTGTCGGGATGCATATGCAATAACTTTTTCTCTTTGAATTAACACCGCTCCCAGACCTTGGAGTGATGCATCACAGTAAATGACAAAATCGTTATTTCCTTCTGGTAATGCTAAGATTGGAGTTTCATAAAGCTTTTGTTTCAGCAGTTGGAAAGCTGACTCTTGGTTTTCTCCCCAGATATACTTCTTGTTTTTCTGGGTTAATTCAGTCAAAGGCTTTGCAATCTTCAAAAAACCTTCGATAAATCTCTGATAGTAGCCGGTAAGTCCTAAGAATTGGCGTATCTCTGTGGGGGTGGTAGGAGATGCCCAATCCTTGACTGCTTTAATCTTGGCGGGGTCAACGTGAATTCCTCGGCTGTCAATTACGTGCCCAAGAAACTGCACGGTACTGATCTAGAAATCACATTTGGAGAACTTGGCATATAATTTCTCCTTTTTGAGTAATTTCAGGATTATTCTCAGGTGATCTTTGTGTTCTTCTTTGTTACAAGAGTAGATGAGAATATCATCGATGAACACTATCACAAATTTATCCAAGTATGGTTTCCACACACGGTTCATGAGGTCCATGAACACAACAGGCGCGTTAGTTAAACCAAATGGCATCACATGGAATTCGTAGTGTCCGTATCATGTTCTGAAAGCAGTCTTGGGAATATCTTCATCCCTGACTCTCAGTTGATGATAGCCTGATCTTAAGTCAATCTTTGAATAAGTACTCGAACCTTGAAGCTGGTCGAATAAATCATCGATTCTGGGTAATGGGTAACGATTCTTTATGGTGAGTTTATTCAGCTCCCGGTAATCGATACACATTCTGAAAGATCCGTCTTTCTTTTTAACAAATAAGACAGGAGCTCCCCAAGGTGAAGTACTTGGTCGGATAATACCTTAGTCTGCTAATTCTTGTAGTTGGTCTGATAGTTCTTGCATTTCTGAAGGAGCTAATCTGTAAGGTGCTCGGGCTACTGGTGCCGCTCCTGGAATTAAATCGATTTGAAATTCTACTTGGCGAACTGGAGGGAGGCCAGGTAGGTCTTCAGGAAAAACTTCTAGAAATTCTCTAACTACTGGTATATCTTCTAGTCCTTTTTCGTCTAACTTCTTCTCCATTACTTGGGCTACGAAAATTTGACATCCCCTGGATATATACTTTTTGGTTTTAATACAGGAAATGAGGCTTAGTCAGGTCTTACTTCGATCACCTCGGATGATCAAAGTTTCATCGTTGATAGGGATGTGGACGACTTTCTTGTCACAGATAATTCTAGCATGATACTTGGATAACCAATCCATACCAATGACGACGTCGAAACTACCGAGTTTAATTGGCATGAGATCAATTTCGAAAGGTTGGTTTAGCAAAATTAGAGTGCAACCCTGGATAACGGTATTAGTGCCTACTAGGTTTCCATCGGCCATTTCAATGTTGTAGGTGGTATCTAGTGTAATTGGTGGGATATTAAGCATAGAAGCAAGAGATATGGATACGAAACTTTTATCGGCTCTTGAATCAAATAATACTTTGGCTAGATGTTAGTTTAGAAGGAACGTACCCGTGACTACGTTCGGGTCTTGGTGAGCGTTCTTGTCCCTCAGCATGTATGCTCTTCTATGGGCACTGTTGTTTGCTTTTGGCACTGATTTTTGTAATGTCCTTTCTCTCCACCGGCATGACAAGTCACTGACACTGGCTACAGGTTGCTTCCAGTGGCTGGCCCCTTGTTCTTGCAGTTCCTGGTCTGGTGACCCACCTTGTTGCAAGTCTAACACTTGACAGTGCAAGGTCCTGTGTGATGCAGGGCGCATCTTTTACACAAGGGAAAGTTTTCAGCATACCTACTATTTTTAGTTGGGGTGGTAGCATAAACCCTGACGGTTTCTTGCCTTCTATTCTGTTGTTGGTGGTGATCATTGTTGCGGTTGTTATTGTTGTTGTTACGGTTGTTTTGGTAGTTGTTGTTGGTGAAGGTTCTTCTATCATCAAACTTTCGTTTAAGATCATTGGTTCCTTGCACATAATTGTGCTTTGTTACCTGATCCATTAACCTCTGGGTTATGGTAATGGCTTCCTCTAAAGTTTGAGGCTTTAAAGCGGTAACATTTCATTCAATACTTCTAGGTAATCCCCCGATGAAGAATTCTATAAGTTTCTCAGTATTTGGTACCATATTTGGACATAAGATTGCCAACTCCTGGAATCTTCTAACGTAAGTCTTGAGGTCATTCCCTTTTACAGTCAGATTGTAAAATTCATCTTCCATTTTCTTGACCTCGGTTCTGGGACAATACTTCTTTATTAAGAGATTTTTAAATTCGCACCAGGAAATTTTGTATGCTTCCTCTATTCCAATAGGCTGGGCGAATGAATTCCATCAGGACAAAGCTTCTTCAGTTAGAGTACCAATAGCAAATTTCACTTTGCAGTCCTCAGTACAGTTGCTACGGGAATATACCGATTCAGTTGGTTCAAACTAGCGGATGAGACCAACAGCCCCTTCTGTACCTTTGAAATTGAAAGGTTGGCAGCTCATAAACTCTTTGTAGCTACATTTTCTTGCTACAGGAGCTTCTCTTTCTCTGGTGTTCCTAGTGGTATTGTTAGTATTTGCCATGGTAGCAGCTTGTGCTTCCAGAGCTGCGGAAACACTATCCGCAACTAGTTTCTTGATGGCGGCCTGAGTCATAGGTGGTGCTGCAGATGTTGATGTCCTCTTGGGAGCCATTCTATCAACATTTACAAGACAACACAAAATAAGAATCCATACAATGATATAGTCATATCACAAGTCTTTGTATAAAAATCAAAATTTTCATACATAGTGATATTGAAATCATTTGACATAGATACTTATTTAATACAAGTTCTAATAAAGAAATACACATCCTTTGATATTACATTGCTGGATATAACGGAAAATTTTGGAATCTAAGACTTCCGAAGATTGGTACTCTAACAAGCATCTGACTCATTAGGTTCCTCTAGGATTGGTTCATTTTTCAGTGGTCGCGGTATGATCCATAACAAGATATCTAATTCCGCTAAGATAGACTCATCAAAGGGATAGTCTGGTGGTGGTGTAGTTGACCTAACCGGTGATGAAGATCCTACTGATGAAGATGGAGATAATGGAATGGGTGATCTAACAGGATGTTCAATATTCCTAGGTGGTGTAGGTGGAATCATATGCTCAATGTCTTGATTAGTAATCATATCCGGATACAAAGGTTCGAGAAAACCTGTTGGTAAGAGAGCCATAGTAACTTGAATACATAAATATACGATACATGAATAACCTTAACACAGGGTATAGGATAGACAACCACGACATACATAAATCGGTATCATGAAAGAGGGAGGTATAATGGAATCACAACTTCATTATGTCATAAACAACTTGTCTACATAATCAAAATTTAACAAGTGTCGTTATTTATGCCATACATCCCGTGGTTGTATTCTAAACAAAAGCTGTAAATGACAAGGATCTAGTATAGTAGTCTGGTGGTCCTCCCTTGTGGTTCTTGAGCTCATGGATCATGTCTAAAAGACTCTTCATATCTGATCGGTGGCGAACCTAGATATCCTCGATGAGCATTTCCAGAGTAGCAATCCTGACGCGAGCAAGAACAATCTCGTCGTCATGCCCCGTTTGCTTTCTCTGAAATCCATCAATCTGGGTATGGGCTTCTTGAAGTTCGATTTCTTGTTGGTCAAAATCTCACTGTATGATTACTCGTCCATTACCAAGACCTTCTATCTTATCTTCCATGTGTTCAATGCGCTCAAGAGGGAGCTCATCTAATTGATTCAAAATACTCCCAATTTGTTCCTCATGGCGCTCCAGATGCATCTTATGAGAACTCTCTCCAATCTTAAATACTTAAGGTGGGGTAGAAAAGTCAGTAGAGGAGGATGATATGAAACGGGTTCGTTTCTAAGGTGGCAAAATCTCCTCGAGAAGAAAGAAATATTGAGGGTCAAATAATAGTGATGGTGGTAACACTGGAGATGGAGGGAAAATAGTTGGTGGAGCAATAGGAGCTCGTGGTGGTGGAATAGGTGATATAGCATTATATGCTTGCATGACCTTCATATACGGATCATCGTGGAAAGGTGAGATGGTTAGCGAAGATAAAAGATCCTTAGATAAATCCCCTGAAGAGTCAGAAGACATGTTTCCCGGCGAGGCTGGGAAATAGTTTAGTGAAGCTGGGATATAGTCAGGAGTGGTTGAAGAGGAAAAAACATCCTCAACATCGGAATCAGATAGGATAATAATAGGGTGGTTGGATGTAGACATATCTCTGTAACAACCCAGTGGAAAATAACATAAATTATTTATATAATAGTTATGTATCTTTACATACTATTCGGGAAATGTAGTGGCATGAAAGACTTTCTTGGATGGAAAATAGTTATTTGTTTAGGTTTTAACTTTGTAATCTATAATCGCGGCTCTTGATACCAATCTATAACACCCTGATAATTCATATAGTAGTGGAAGATAAATTAGGGGTATTACTTCATGAATCAATAGTCATAATCATAGAAAATGACTCAAAAGAGACGTTTTGGAAAATTTAGTTATCATTCAATAACATATCAGAGTTTTACAAAAAGAGGTCCCAAAATACATTTAAAACATAAAAGTTGAATGATAACAAGTTTGGACGCCTTCAAGTCCATGCCACTCCATGCCTTAAACTGCTTAGTTACCTGAGATAAACATGCTAAAAAGGTCAACACAAAGGTTGAGTGAAATTCACAGGTTTTCAATATAATGGTTGAATACAAGTTAAATGGTAATAATTGCAACAAATACAATTATCATAAAAAACAATATTATTGCTCTAAGCTCATGACACCGAAACCTTAAGTATACATTATTCACAATTTGTTGCCCCAGCGGGTGCTTTGCTAAACACCCGGAATTCCTCAAATGAAATGCGTCCGCTGGCCATGTGTGTACCAGACTCTGGACGGGGAAGTTCAATCCCAATAGATCTATTCACGGCATTCATGCTTACTTCGAAAAGTAATTAACGGTTCATGATAGTGGGGCCTTTTGGCAAATGGAGGTAACTTAGGCAATAATATATCAGGATAGCATACAGTTGGAAAATACTTGTATTCATGGTTTATAGCATGTATCTCCCCACGAAGTTTAGAAAACATGTAAAGGTAGGACTATGAACTCACCTTAACAAGGAAATCCGATTGATGGCAAAAGTAAATCAAATGGAAGTAAACGGCTTCGTCACGCAACCTGGGGTAATATGTTAAGTCTTAGTTTTTTTTATTTAAAAACATTATTTCATAAAGTTTAACGTAAATATTAATTTGTGAAAATATCGTATCACTATTCGGGCTATCATAATCCAGAGGTCATGTAGTAAACGTTTGAGGAGCTAGGACACTTTAAATCGTAAATCCAGCAACTCGTCAAAACGTCTACCCAAATGAAAGCCCCTCACATGAAACTCCCTAGTAACGTGATACATTATAATTTAAATGATAAGATTTTATCTTTTTAAGTTTCTTCAAAAGCTAGTAGATGATAAATTATGTTAAATATATAAAATAATTGATTTATATGTTTCGATCGATGAATGAACGATAAATGTGTTGGGTTTTAATAAAATCGAGTCTTATAATGTTTAAATATATTTTTATTATTAAATATAAAATTATTACATTTTATACCCTTGAGAATTCAAAAATGGCAATATATACCCTTGGTATATATATTTTACAATTTTAACCCTTATTTATATTTTTAAAACATTTAACCCTTTATTTTAAAGTATGGCAAAACAGGTCCTTGTGGTTTAAATTTAGGATAATTACATTTTTGGCCCGAAAAGTTTAATAGTTTCAAAGTTTAAAATATATACCCCTGAAGGACAAAACGATTGCATTTTAAGTCCAAATTCCATATACTTGGTATTTTTGATCTCGAAATTATTTTGCAGCTTATAGATTATTACTATAAGCTAAAATAAGTTGGTTTTTACTAGCTTATAGCTTATGAAATGAGCTTATGAGCTCGATAGTTCAAAAAGGGTGCGTTTGGTTTTGAAATCATAACTCGATGGGTTTTAGCTTTTAGGGTTTGTTTCTATGCTTATTAAAATGATGGATTAACTTATTAGAATAGCTTATAAGTTCAGCTTATGGCTTTTTGCTTATTAGGGTTTATGAAAAGGGTTTTAGGGTTTTTAAAGGCGCGTTTGGTTTAGGAAAACCAAACGTGTATGTGTAGGGTTTAAGGGCTTATTCCTTGTAATTATAAAAGTGGTTTAGAGCTTATTAAGATTAGAATAAGCTTAAGCTAGCTTATTAATGGGTTCAAATGAATTAAGGTTTTAAAATGGGTCACTTAGGGTTCAGTTAGGGTTTAGGAGTTTTAAAAAGAGTTTAGTTTAAACAAATGGTTAAAACAAAGCTTATAAAGGATTTAAAACATATCAAGAGCTTATAGAATAAGTGATAGGACTTACAAGAGCTTAAATGGTTCAAAAATGGTTGATATGGTTTGAAAACTTGGAGATGAATCAAGAACCTCTTGTTCTTCCTTAAACCTTGGTTTCTACTTCCTTAAACCTTCTTTTCTTCTCTTCTAGGACTTAACTAGATCATGGTTTTAAGAATTGGTTTAGTTTTGTGGTGAGTTGTGAAAATGTGTATGTGTTCGTGTATATATAGGCCAAAGGAAGGAGTGGTATCCAAGTTGTGAAGAGTGGTGGCCAAGGTTAGCAAGGTGTGACTATTAGGAGCTAGGAGTATTGCTTAGAAAGGTGTAGGGTGGTGGGAGGGTTCGGTTAACAAGGGTGGTGACAAGTTGGTTTTGCTTGGGGTGCAAGTTGACAAGGTGGTGACAAGGAGTTAAAGGAGGCTAACAAGGTGGTGACAAGGTGGTGGTGAGGTGGCGGCATGGTGGTGAAAGGGTGGTTGCTTGGTTGAGAATTGGTTCAAAACTAGTTTAGAGGTATCGGGTTCATTAGGGTTTTCAGGTTAGGGTTAGGGTTTAGAACGAGCTATGGGGCGAAATTAGAGGGAAAATAGTTTAAATATTATGCATTGGTAACTTGTACACTTGTATTGTAGGTAAACATTACATGTTGATGGGGTTTTCATATAAACGTTAATGTATAAATCTATTTTATAATAAACATTATGAATAGTATGTTAAATAGATAACATATGTTTAAATGGAGTTTAGAAGATATTGCTTGACATATTATAACGTTTACTTTCTATAAACATTGATGAAATTGGCATTGGTAGGTTACGTGAGCACGTTTACTTTTGTAATGTAAGTTACGTTACATCATGGATGGAATAAAACAAAAATATTCCCGTGAAAATGGTTCTATTAAATATAATAGATGGATAATTACACTAAGGAAAATTGTGGGTTGTTATAGTCTCCCAACCTTAAAGAAATCTCATCCCGAGATTTAGTTAGATGTTGGAGTGATGTTTGAAAATAGATGTGGATATTTGGCACGAATTTGATCTTCGCGTTCCCACGTAAATTTTGGTCCTCTTTTAGAGTTCCATCTTACTTTGACTATAGGAATATGACTTTGTTTTAGTTGTTTGACTTCTCGATCCATAATTTTAACTGGTTCTTCCATAAAATTGAGTTTGTCATCGAGTCGGAGCTCTTTTATTAGAATGATAACAGATTCGTCAGATAGGCATTTCTTTAGATTAGAAACGTGGAAAGTATTGTGAACATTACCGAGTTCTTTGGGAAGTTCAAGTGTATATGCCACTAGACTGACCCTCTTAACGATCCTGAATGGTCCAATGTACTGTGGGTTAAGCTTTCCTCGCTTTCCGAATCGAATGACACATTCTTAAAGATAAGAAGAAAGACGGATCTCCTGGATATATACCTTTTAGTTTTTATACAGGATATGAGGCTTAGTCGTGTTTTACTTTAATCACCTCGGATGATCAAAGTTACACCATCGATTGGAATGTGGACGAATTTCTCGTCATAGAAAATTTTAGCATGATACTTGGATAACGAATCCATACCAATGACGACGTCAAAACT
>BQNB010073637.1:0-32049 GCA_026074375.1 Tanacetum coccineum
TCACAATTGACCGACTATGGCCTTGTGTTTAAAAAGATACATTTGTACCGCGTAATAAAAGTGCAATTGCTTTATGTTGTAACAACATCCAACACTCTCGATCCAAGCATATAGACATCAAACATCACTTTAACAAGGAGCAAGTAGAGAACGGGGTAGTTGAGCTGTATTTTGTCAGAACAGAGTATCAATTGGCAGACATCTTCACCAAGCCTTACCACGAGAACAACTGGAATTTCTCAGCAAAAAGCTTGGAATGCAAAGCATGTCCCCGGAGACTCTGAAAAAGCTGGCAGATGAAGAGGAAGAGTAATGTTGGTACTCTCTTCACACATCCTCTGTATCATATGTATTTAAGAAAAACAGAAAAACCCAAACAAAAATCAATTTATATAAACTTTTCAAAAAGAAAATATAAAACTATAAAATCATAAAAAGAAAATACAAAATTTAAAAAAATCAGAAAATATATAAATATGGTGCTCTTGACATGTCTTCTGAAAATCGATAATATTTACGGCCTTAGAAATGTCATTTAATAATGATACGAGGCTGTAAATGAATTTCGAGCAGAAGTTCAAATAGTTTTCAAAACATGTCAAATGGCTTGTAACACCCCCAAAAATCATACAACGCAGCGGAATACCACTTGGGGTGCTACTTCATAATACACAGCGCTAGATACAAGAGAACGACCTCTAAATGTGTCGTTTGTAAAACAATCTCGTTGATTTTCTGAAATCAAAATAATAGTTGTCCCATAATTGCATCACAATGAAAAGCTTGAAAGCAACACAACGAGTTTGATCATTTGTAGAAATCCAAGTATGAAATCTTGTCAATTTAGACTCCAATGCACATCAGATAATCCAAGCATTTAATTCACCTGAGAAAAACATGCTTAAAAAGGTCAACATAAAGTTGGTGAGAAAAACATGCTTAAAAATGCACATCAGATAGACTCCAATGCACATCAGATAGTCCAAGTATATATGACCATTTAATTCCTTAAATGTCCTTTCAAAATATATATATGATTTCTAAAATCAACAGTTGCAAAACATGCCAAACCATTTAAATCTCCAAATAGTCGCCAAAACGTATAATATAGGACCATAAGATTTTCCCCGTGATAAAGCAAACTGCAACTATCACAAACATATAAACTTCCCGTGATGAAACAACAAATGCAACATCACGAAACCCTGATTACGTTTCATAAGCTCATGACACTAAAGCTTGACAATCTTTCTTGCAATAATATATATTGTAATTTCTGCCCCGATTAGATGTCTAACCCGAAACATCCCCAAATTCGACATGATATAACGTTCGTTCCCGGTGATAGCTAGTCACCCGAACGGGGAGGTCGTTTCCCAAATAGATCTACATCTATGCAATTGACAGTTCATGATAAAGGGGCTCAACTTGGGTTATCGCTACTTAGGCAACACGTAATCATAATATAAAATTGATCCACTGGTGTCCATTTATAAAACGATGCATGTTTTCACCCCAAAAATATATAAAACATTTATCCAAACGAGTAAAAGTGAGGCTATGAAACTCATAATATCCTTTAAAAACAATCACATTGTAATAAGATAACCCAGTAAGTAAAGCGTTTGTACAATCTGGGACCACTCTAGGACCCAACAACAGCAACCTAACGACGATAACTATAACAAACGATGATGGAATGCAGAGGGTGAGGACCCTCCGAGAAACAATATCCCCAGAATAAAGTTCAATAAATGAGAGGAGCTCACGAGAGAGCTTATGCGATAGACGGCGGATTATGGTACACAGTCATTAGTTCGATGAATCAGCTCCATTAGCTCAAGTGTGTAACAAGTCTGTTAGTTCCACGAACAGTTCGTGATCGCGAGGATTAGCAACGGCAAAAGTAATAACTTAAGAATGAGATAAGGTAGTTCCAAGCGAGGTCTTAAATACCTGCTGAGTATGCAAGACCCGGATTATGTCTCTAACCCTTTTAACGGATTCTGGTGATTATCGAGTTCAGGTTCATACTCGTCTCATATCGGATACCATTAAGCCCACTCATTTATAATTCATTACCTTACATAAAGGAGCGTCCAGATTTTATGAAAGTAAGAAATGATAAACTAATGGGTTCGGTGATTTACAATTTCTTATTTAACTGAGAGGAGGCATACCCAATCCTTTCAATAGAGAGATTATAATCTCCTACATAATAATTCCCATGCAATACGCATACTCTCATAACCCTTCAAGGTGGTTGACATGACGAGCATAGCTCTAATGATTATAGGACAGTGTTTAAAACTCGTCATCGAGACTGTGAGTAAAAACTGCCAGGCGAGATCACATAGATTTCAAGATAGTTAATGAGTAACTCGGTTATAGTAAATACGGTGAAGGTTCCTTATATACGAGATAACATAGCAAATATCGTATCAATCCTCCTATTTACAATGTCCCGCCCATGACAAGACTTGATAATACTCAGATTCACACATAAATCCATGTAGAACAGAACTGTTATCGGGTTTTGTTTACATAGCACTGATCATATCAATCCTATATTACAATCCCGCCCAGTACAAGACTTTGTATACTTATGATTCATACTACGTTCCCATGTAAACAAAAATTATAACGGTCCCCGTGTAATACAATATATTATAATGCTATGAAAAAAAATAATACCTTAGAGACCATGTTTATGCTTACAAGTCCTAAGAACGAAATGAGACCGATTTGCAACACACAATTGTCCTCAGTAATTAATGATGAGACCATTGTAATAACGTCACATGTCTGACGAGTGAGAATGAGACCCTGTGCAAGCGCGACAATGTCTTAAAAAAAATATTCTGGTAATTTATATAAATAGCTCTTATATAAATAAAACGAGTTGATGTAAGCAAAGATGTAGGCGCATATATATTACATATATATATATATGTATGGCATAGGTAAGTGACTTAATGCAGCATGTAATGTAAGCACATAGCAAGTAGACGAGTGAAAGCACTTTAAAAATGTTTGAAGTGACGCTGATGTTGTGAAAACGATTATAGTCTAGGGTAAAATATGCAACCTAGTTCTCTATAACTAGTGCTCTGATACCAATCTGTAACACCCCCAAAAATTCGTGTCGCAGCGGAAGTACGTCTGGGGGTGCTACTTCATAATACACAGCGCTAGATACAAGAGAACGACCTCTAAATGTGTCGTTTGTAAAACAATCTCGTTGATTTTCTGAAATCAAAATAATAGTTGTCCCATAATTGCATCACAATGAAAAGCTTGAAAGCAACACAACGAGATTTGATCATTTGTAGAAATCCAAGTATGAAATCTTGTCAATTTAGACTCCAATGCACATCAGATAATCCAAGCATCTAATTCACCTGAGAAAAACATGCTTAAAAACGTCAACATAAAGTTGGTGAGTTCATAGGTTAGTTTAGATATGAATAATAACCCAAAGGTTTCCAAAGTATATATGACCATTTAATTCCTTAAATGTCCTTTCAAAATATATGCATGATCTTTAGAATCAACAGTTGTAAAACATGCAAGACCATTTAAATCTTTAAATAGTCGCCAAAAACGTATAACATAGGACCACAAGATTTCCCCCGTGATAAAGCAAACCGCACTTATCCCAAACATATAAACTTCCCGTGATGCAACAACAAATGCAAACATCACGAAACCCTGATTACGTTTCCTAAGCTCATGACACTGAAGCTCGACAATCTTTCTTGCAATAATATATATTGCAATTTCTGCCCCGATTAGATGTCTAACCCGAAACATCCCCAAATTCGACATGCTATAACGTTCATTTTCGGTGATAGCTAATCACCCAAACGGGGAGGTCGTTTCCCAAATAGATCTATTCATAACATTCGCGCTCGCATAATGTAATTCACAACTACATCTATGCAATTGACAGTTCATGATAAAGGGGCTCAACTTGGGTTATCGCTACTTAGGCAACACGTAATCATAATATAAAATTGATCCACTGGTGTCCATTCATAAAACGATGCATGTTTTCACCCCAAAAATATATATAACATTTATCCAAACGAGTAAAAGTGAGGCTATGAAACTCATAATATCCTTTAAAAACAATCACATTGTTATAAGATAACCCAGTAAGTAAAGCGTTTGTAGACAAGCATGTATTTCCCCTCGCGGGTTTATAAACATTCAAAAGATTGAAAAGCGAGGTTATGAACTCACATTGATGATGAAGAACGATTGACAGATAGGCATCTAATATGCACAACATGAACGGAAGACGAAACGGCTCGATCAAGAAGTTGCAACTAATCTTAACTGCTAAGTCCCACTAACCTAGGATAAGGAATTTGGGTTTCCCGATGAATGGTTACGTCAACCCGACATGTTTATAAAGATTTAGATTTAACGTTGTAATAGTTTGGTGGTTGGTTAAATAAATCGAAATATGAACGCAAGGTATGTAATATATTCATTATATATTACATATGAAAAATAAACCTTTATATAACTCGTAACGTGAATCTTATTACCAAGATAAACAATCCAAAGATTAATGAAAAGTATATAATACCTTGTAGGCATTATATAATAAGTGTGAATAATTAATTAAACCAATTAGTTTGACACCAATTTAATTAATAAAAAGACTTTGAATAAAAGTAGACACATGTCTTAATGTTATGAATTAAATAACCGATGTTGGTAACCGTTTATAACCATTATAAAATATAAAATAATATTTTATAAATTATGTTTCGTTTCTTCGACAGGTCGTGTCTAAAACAGTTCGTCTCCTTGTAAAAGTATGGTTTTTGTTCATTGTCGGGTTTTTGTATAGTTATATTTATATACATCTTAAATATATAATTTATTCCCTTTATCGGTTTATAAAACAATAGCAGTTTTAGTAGATCATAAATATAGGAAATTATATAAATTTCATCATGACTTTCCTATTTATATAACGTTTTCCATTTTTGTAAAACTCGACGTTTTCCCTTAATCAATATATGATGAAATTATTCGCTTTCTAATATTTCAAATGTCCGCGTGTTCTAGATATAATATGTATATGTTATTATATCTAATCTAAACAAAATAATATATATTACATTTATTTAACCATTTAAATCACCAATTTATATATCCAGTTTTAATATATTTATAAAACCTTGTTATTTTTATTTGTTGTTTCGCTAAACCAAACACACCCTTTGTATATAAAACCAAACGAACCCTTGTTGTCTCTACATCAACCAAAGGCACCCACTTGTGCGGCTGTCAACAACCAAACGCACCCTTATTCGACTATAACAAATCCAAATGCACCTTACTCGCTGCCAAAACCCATAAATAAACACCCCTATATGGCTATTAAAGCCAAACTTCCCCCTTTTCTTGCTATTACCACTAACCAACGCACCATTATCTGTGAAAACAAACAAACAAACGCACCCGCTGGTGGTTTGACCCGACACCCCACGCACCCTTGTGGGTCATGGTGGCTTCAACCCGGACCAAACGCACCCTCGGTGCCGGCTGCCACAGAAACGAACACCCCTGGGCTGTTTTACAACATAAAACGCACCCTATTTGGTGCTTAAAACCACACCAAACGCACCCCTTTTCTGTTGAAAACCAAACGCACCCTATACGGTGCTAAACCCAATCCACATGCACCCCTCTTGGGCCAAGAACAAAACCGAACGCACCCCTATTGGCGGCTGTGGTTCTAATCAAACCAAACGCAGCCTCTTGCTGCTGACCCGGACACCAAACGCGCCCTTTGATAATAACCAAACCCACCCTCGCCCTTTTCTTTATAACCCAAACCAACGCACCCTGGTTGGTTTTTCTGCCGAGCCAAACGCACCCTAATCGGTGCCGAAACAAAACCGCACGCACCCTTGTTGCTGTGAAGGCCCAACGAAACAAACACCCATCCTGAAGAAATGATGATGGCAGTGATGGGGGTTCGGTGGTGATGATGGTGGTGGCGTCGGTGTGGTGGTGCGTAGTTTCAAGAGGGGTAGCGGCGAGTGACGGCGAGTGGTATAGGGGATCGGGTAGATCCGTTGATGAGGATCGTTTTTTATGTCGGGCGGAAAAGTCCGCCGGAAAAGTTTTTCGGCGGCGGCATGGTGGCGGTGGCCGGAATCCGACGACTGGCCGACGATGGGGCGGTGGTCGGAAATATGAAGAGGGGATAGTGTTTTATAAGTGTGTGTGTATAAAGATGGAATGAAAATGAAATAAAGTTATAAACTTTTATATATATATTAAAACTTTCCATTAAATGTGACAAGTTAAAATAGTTTAGGGTAAATTATGTAAATATTTCACAGGGACCAAAAATGTAACGTTGGGAAACTTTTATAGAATATTGGTTCGGGACTCGTTTGAATGACTTAACGGATGATTCAACACACGAAACTTGCGCCGTTGTTTTCCAAATCATTTTTCTGATAAAAATGAGTATTCACTTGATAATATTTCATAAATATTTTATAACATTTAATAAAATATCTGTTATTTATTTTGTGAACCGGTTACGCCTTGTCTGAAATAGAAAAGAAAAAAATGGATTTCAACTCGAATATTCGCGTTTTCAACAAACGCTTTTAATTAAATTGCTAAGTATTTTATTAAATATTTTTATTTAATAAAACGTGATAATTAAATATAATTTAATTATTTTTGTGTTTCTAAAATCTTGCGAGGGCATTTCAGTCACCTTCTGACTGTTTTCGAGTCTCGGTCAAAACTAAAAAGTTGTCAGGAATGTCGTTTTACATCAAATTGCTTTAGAGTCCGAATAATGAAAACGTGATTTAGCTGCTCGTTTTTTGATAAATCAACCTAGGAATAACATATATCTCCTTTAAATATGTTCTGAAAAATTACCGGTTACGCGGTAATCGCTTTTATGTGACAATAAAAGACCAAAAGTCAAAAAGTCAAGTCAAACCCTAAAAGTCAAAGGGTAAAATCGTCATTCAAAATTTCGAAAATTCTCGGATGTTACAGTACCTACCCCTTAAAGAAATCTCGTCCCGAGATTAAATTTGTGTTATCCGATTGTGTGACCAAGGAAAGACTTAAGGTTTAATAATTAGGCAAGTAAACAATGAGTTAATGAAAGAAAGAGAAGTAGGACGCGTAAGATTGGATTTACAACAAGTGAGAGATGATTGCAATTACCAGTTGCCACAAGTGTATGATTTGTGGGCCGAAGTGTTCCATACTAGGAGTGGAGTGGAAAGTTTGAAGTGGTTAATTAGTTGTTGAATCAAACGAGCTTGGGGTTCTTATTTGATGTCTCTTTTACTAACTAATAATTTTACCTGGTCAAATTGAGTCATTATATTCTGTTAAAAGGGTCGGGGCTGGTTGGCCCGAAACACGTTATGTATAAATGTTTTCAGGGGGATTATGCATTAAATATACTCATCCGACTTATTTTGACCATTTCCTTTTAAGACATCTTGACCCATTTGACCTTTTTAAAGTTTTAACATAAACCAAATGGACCTTTTTCCTTCTAATAGCATACTAAAAAGAAATGTAAACTGTCATTTATTATATAATAACAATGACTTCTTTAGCACTTATAAGATTATGAAAGTTTAATGCCTAAACCTGTAAGCATATTAAATTGGATGGATTGTTTTAGTCTAACAAAGTTGTGCATGCCTTTTTACATTATGTAATTACCCATATCAAACATGAATTCCTTTATCTGACTCCTTACCCTTTTTAGTTCGATGTCATTATACATTTTTAGCTACTAATAAAACTGTTTTGGTCAAGCACAATGAAACTTAAGTAACAAGTACAACTTACGTCTTCAACTAACTAAACTGAAACACCCATCTATATGTAAAGGTAAGTAAAACAAACAAAGAAAACTTGATCTTTGTATAAGAATTTAGTCAATTAATGACGAAGTGAGTTGTTTCGTGTGTGTTTTCACATGTTTGTACACTTTGTAATGACGGATACTTTATTAAGTATTATATCCTCATATCGGATTACCATTCATTTCTTTTGGTTCTTTTTTCACTCTATAAATATTTTACGATTATCGTAATTGATTAATCGTTACACTATTTATTCCTTGGATACTCACTTTAATAATTTAAGTAAAAATAATAATATTTTATTATCATTTTCGTCTTATTATCGGGCTAACGGGTAGTTACAACATCTCGTTACTTAATATGTCTATGCCCAATGGCCTTTACCTCAACACTTAATTTTCCTTAAGATTCACCATTTCATTTCCTCAATTAAAATCGACAAAACGGTTATAAATAGTAAATATTTAAGAAAAGTTTCGAGAAATTACATCTTTCGTATTATATTAAATTTTCAAGTAAAATAAATATTTATTACTAAAACATTGAAAATTTTATCTCTTTTTAGCAAAACTCTAAGTATATAATTCTTTCGAAAATTCGGCATGACCCGTATGTCTTTATGACTTTTTCCAAGGTATTAACCCTTAATCCAAAACAATATTCACAAATCCGACGTTTTACGACAAACACAATATCAATACCTTTGACATGATTTATCAAACTGTGGCAAAATAACCTCTTTACATTCGACAAGTCAAAAAAAAATCTTCCTCTTAGTCCAACACAAATTTCTTTAGTTCATTTACAAGTCCACAAACTCATTTATTTGTTATTGGGTCATATGGTCCATCATGGTCTAAAATACTTAGCCCGATAGCGAAACTTATTCCACACCTCTTTTTATAAATCCAAAATACCAATCGAAACCACTGGGTCATTAGCCCACTACGCCGAATTAAAACATAAGCTATAAGCTCATAAATAAGCAAAACCACATAAGCCCCATTCCGGATAAACCAACCCGAACACCAAATAAGCTATAAGCTTATTACATAAACCGAAACTAAATACGCTATACTCTTAATATATAAATCGAAATCATAAGCCAAAAATCCATAAGCCAAAACCAATTGGGCCGAGCCCATTTGGCACTGGACGCAACAACCAAACGGACCCTTGATAGGGCTGAACTAGCCAAACACACTCTTGTTGGGCAAAAATCAAACCAAACGCACCCTTTTTGGGCCAGAATCAAACCAAACGCACCTTTGTTGGGACGAAATCAAACCAAATGACCCTAGTTGGGCCGGACCCAAACCAAACGCACTCTTGTTGGGCCGAACGAGCCAAACGCACCCTTATCCAAAATCAAATAAGCTACATCTAGCTTATTAAATAAGCGTAGCCTCAAAATAAGCCCTTTTAAGCGTTTTTACAAAAATGAAAAATTACCACAACAACCATTTTGTTTAAACTCAAAAATCCTTTTCTTCCTTTCTTTTATAAGCCGATGCACAACACCCCTTTATGTTTATTCGCTTTTAAGTTTCGACCTTTTTGGCGATCAACTTGCACAACTAGCGTCTAGACATCACCATAATCACAAAAGTACAACTTAAATTCAATGTTTTATAAAAACTTTCTTCTTTGATGAGCTTGGTTCGATCAAGACGCGCGTGTAAGACTAAAACCTTGTTTCTACAACCCGAAGCTACTAGCTATCAACCCAATAATATATTCTTAACCTGTGTTCTTGGCAAAATCTTCAAAATCTTTGTTTTTCTTCTTCCTTGTGGTTCAGCCGAGTATAGAGAGAGAGAGGAAGAGATAAAATCTTTTGTGTTATTTTAAAATGAGATAATCAGTGAAATGGGTGAGGTTATGGTGGTTTTAAGTGTACTAAGGAGACACATTAACTAAAAAATAGCCTTCTTGTCTCTCCTTGCTCTCCTTGACCGAATAGTATCATAGGGAGGGTCTCGGGTCTTTCTTTTTGTGTTGGGATCACTTAAAAACTCAATTTTCATCTATTTAAAACGTCAACCAAATTTTGTTATTATTTCCATTACGTTTAAAATAATTTTTCCATAAACATGTGTTATGAATACGACACTTATCACCTTAAATAGCTACAAAAATCCATTTTGAGCCGTTATCGGCCGACTCCGGACTAAAACATGAATTTTTTGACAAAACTCAACCGAACCTTTCTCATCCATTTAAAAACACTTCAAATCACAAAATATAGCTTAACAACTCATTTTTTACCAAAATTTCACCTCTTTACGACCATAACGGTTTCTACCGAATTTTACGAAAACAGCTGTTTTTCTAATAACTTTCAAATATCACACTCACGATTTACGATTTAAATCGACGTTATTTCATTATTATGAATTTATTAAATAAATAAACCCATTAACACATTCCTAACTTCATAAATCTCCACACTTAAATAAACTGAAACCGCTTTTTCGCAAAATAGACAACAAAAGTCAACTTTTCAGCTTTCATTAGGAAAACTAACAATATCAAAAGACTTCAATATACAAAACTATAATATTTTATAATACTTAGCCTTGGGAATATTACCGGTTATCACAGTCTCACACCCTTAAAGGAATTTCGCCCAGAAATTCAACTTAAATTATCAACTCACATCATTAACAGGAAATTTCATTCCTTAAAGAATCACATCGATCACTAAGGTTTAGTCTCTTCAAATGAGGTTTCTTACGATCCCCCTAAAGACTAAGTCTTTCCACAGTCCAATCCTACACTTTCTCACTGTCAATCCATATCGGCTTACAAAATCACGATAACTTCTCATGCTACCTCTTAGCTTCACAATTCCTCTATTTTAGGTCTCACTATCTCAGTCGAGTGTCAGGATATGATCCCGTCCTCAACGTGATGACAAATCTATCAGAATTGGCAATTCTAAATCTCTCTGGTGATCCAACCAATAGGACTAACCCTACGGGGTATATGTCCTACACAATACGACTCATACTTTACTTTCCCAATACTTACACACGCAGAAATCCCCAAGCAAACCTTGCTTGGTCAACCATCCCGGCTCTACCATCCTAGGAAGGCCGTTCCAAATCTATATCACATCGTCATACGCTTCAAACATTTTCAAATCAATCTTACTCAACAGGTGTCTTAAATCTCACCTCACTTAGGTAGGCCAAATTACCTCTCAAAACTTACACAGTCAAAGGTATGATCTGGTTTCAACACCGATCACAATAACTCTTTCCAATACTCTCTGGGACCGTCCATGGTCTATTTCTTCCTATTATATCTCCTAACTAGACGGTATAATTGGTCAGCCCAAATACTTTTCGAGCTCACAGAACATACTAACTATATCGCACACCACACCCTAATAAGGAAGTGGGTATCTATTCTATCACGAACAACCAATCACAACGCACTCACACACGGGCAAAACTACGCTCTCAACTAACAGGAACAACACAAAATACTGCTATTTACGTAGACCGAACAAAATTTCCTTCACTAATACGAAACAGTTTAAATACAAATCACCTAGTAACTAGAATGATCCGCCATAACCAATATTACAAAAAGAAACTTTCCTAATCATAACCGACACCAACTGATACTACCCGGTTTAGTAATATACACAAGACTGCTAACCTAAACCTCATATATCCTATGCACCTCCTCTGGGCTCTTTCCCCCTCCTCATAACGTCAGCAACCTCAGCCAAAGCTAATCACGCACGTCTCTCTTGAGCAAGCTGTAACCGCAAATCCTAGTTCTCTCCCTGCACATCGCTAATGGCATGCCACAGAGCTGCTCTCTGGGCATCCGTCTGAACTGCCCATGCCTCAAGGGCTAACATTAGCCTCCATATCGCTTCGAATGTCACTGCGATCTTCTCTTGTTCGCACTCTAAACTCCTAAATCGGTACCTCTAGGAGAAAATCTCCTCCCTAACCGCCCCCGACCTAGTAAATAACTCTCCTATGTCCCTATTGTACCTCTCAAATAGAGCAGGCGATAACTCCTCTAATTGTACTGCATGATCACGAATCAATCCCCTCTGCATCCCGACTTGAGCTCCCAGCTCAGTCAAAAATCCCTCAGTCTTAACTAGAGCGGGTTGTATGCCTACACAAGAATGGAGCGCTAATCAAATGTATAATAGGCGATGAAATGCGGGTGCGTGGAACATGAAAATGTGAATGAGAAATAGGAAGTAAACCAATGTCGACTCTGTGTGGCGAGGTGGGTCCGTACATGTGTGCTGGGGGTGGGTAATCAGCAATATCAAAATACATCAAGAAACGCGTCCTCCGAGGGTCACTGTCTATTTGGTAAAGCTGTGGGCCCTGACACTAAAGGTTGGAATATTCGGAACCACCTACGAAAGCCCGCCCAGAGCCCAAAATTCTCTCCCCCCCCGAAATAACTCAGTTCCGATACATCACACAGAGAGCGAGCGCCCGGACACGAACCCGCACACCCCGACACCCCAGAAGTTGCATCGTCTTGCGCGCGAGGAGCGTGCGCAGCACCAACCGCTATCCACATCCTCTCACACCCACTCCCTCTCTTCGCGCCAACACCCATCAGAGTGCGCCACATACTAGAGGCCGACAAGAACAACAGGAAGTATCACTATCTCAAATCTCAGTCTCTCGGACTCTCTTGAGTCCGTTCCAGATACCTCTGTCCACCCTCAAACGTACTGTTTATATCACCATCCATTAAACCCTCCTAATCTAACTCCCAGCCACCGCAATGCTCCATACCCAAGACCTAAAGGCCATACAATCACCAGTTGTCGCCATGAACTGGACGGCTAACCTATCGTGCTGATTGGTCCACAGGTGACCATCCTCCGCCTCCTCTCCCTATTCAAACCAAGTCCATCACTCTCTACATTATGACCCTCATTGTCTATTACATCTATTGAGCGATCGAGCACCCCAACGACTCTCATCATTCCCAACCATCGACTCTCATCATATTAAAACCAGAGCCCTCATCATGTAAACCCGGTCCCTTACTCCATACAGTAAGAACCCTCGGCGCCGCAGCGGATCCCATCCTCTGCAGTAGGACCCTTGTCCTTTGCGTCCTCACTTAGACTATCAAAATCCATACTCTCCTCTATCTCCTCATCCTCCTCATCATCATCCTCCTCACTATCCTCTACTAACTTAGACGTACCTCGATAACGCTTCAGCGAAGGAAGGTCTGGTGGCGACACAGATAGCAAACTCTCGTAAGAGGACCGGAACCTCTTACAGAGCACGAACTCAGACATAGTTGTCACCTCTGCCATACTGGCAGAGAGGCCCAATGACATCGCAGGTGGAACGCGCACAGCCATACGTGCGGTCCCCTGAGATGGGAACACAAACGGGTGGGGTACTCCACAGATAGTGAGATAGGTGTGCTTTAAGCGAGGGGTTGACTCAGTGTCTCATATCATTGGGCCCTCGAGAAAGTCTCGAACCATGATGATTCGTCCCCAGCCTTAAAACCTACGTTAGTGGCCTCATAGGGAGCCTCTCGACGATCTTAGCATACGGCACTCTGGAGTCTGAGCTTCGCAGTAGCCTGGGAGAATACTCTTTGGTCAATAAAACACTATCAGGGTATAACATCCTGTATAACACGAATAAAAGGGTATATATTAGATAAAATAAAGTTTTTATCCAAATTTCAGCATCATTATGCTTACAAATACAAATCATCATACATTTAATATTAGATATTGCGAAAACCGTATATATATATATAATATATAATATATATATAAATCAGATATATATATATATATAATATAATATATCTATACATATATTCTATATATAATTTAACATATAACGGAAGAATGACGAACAATAATCACCGATGACAGAGTTCGAGACCGAACAAGCATATACTGGCAAACACAACAAAACACATTATCCCACCAAAGCACAAAAGCACATTCTCCAAATCACGTCGCTACCTGCGACTATCCACAAAATTTCTCAAGGCAACACACACTACTCTAGGGCAAGCATGGCCAACATCAATCAATCAATCATCGCTAAACCCGCGATGAAATTTACTTATATACTCAATAGGGCATGTCCCGCACACTACTACATACAAGCAGCCACGACAATCCTAAAATTAATACAATCTCAATCTTAAACGGGGGGGTAGGGAGCTGCAAAGAGTGTTTTCTCAACACTTTACAACCTATCCTTTTCAGTGTCCCATTACTCTCACATCCCTTCCCTCCTCTAGACAAAACTTTTGGAAACAGCCCCATTATCCTATCCTTTCCTGAAATAAAAGCATAGATTGATCAGGCTAATGAGCTTAATTTGAGGAAAAATAGTAAGAGAACACTCCGGGTAATTTAACTTTCTCGTTTCGATGGTTTGACAACTACAATAGACTTCACTTTTACTGGTTGATAGTATGCGCTTTTTTTAATATTTATAAAAACCGCATATCTCTATAACCTTTGGAGCTCTAATACCAATAAGTCACACCCGCTGTAAATGGCGGAAACACAAGATGGTCCGATACCCATTCATCGATCTCTCCACACTCACACTACACACACACTACACTTTCTATAATTTACATTTATAAAACTGAAGTTTATAGAAACTTTACAAGTTAAAAACTTGACATAATTCAAAACCACGACCATCTCGACCTAGTCCCCTTGGGTTACACAATCCTTTCTCTTACTACTACAATCAACAAACATTTGATTTGACAACACCTAGACAAAATAATAATGTTAGTGGGGTCGTAGAGGTTTGACCTTAAACCGCATAAAGCTGCGTGCCAATATTCAACATGTGGACATAGTCTATATGGAACAGTGAATTTATGGCAAACAGCTTAGCATCACACCCAGCTAATCAATAACCTAATGTCACTTCTACGCACATAAAGGAGCCTCTACCCACTGAGCACTATATTAGAGCGCGCGCCACAAACAGAACCTTGCATGCCAAAACACAGTACATGCAAGTACCACACAAGAACTGCATGCCAACACACCATTACATGCCATGTTACCCACACAGAACCTTGCCATGTCCAATCACAGTACACCGCAAGTAAACCAACACATATACAAGTAGCAGTCACTCAAGCACATATCTTGTCCCAATAAATAAAACCCTAACATTTCGCACATATCAATTCATAAATATTTCAAAACACATTTAGAGTATCATTTTACCCCCAGTAAAAACGCGGTGGCTACGAGAAACTCACCCTCAATCAGCAAACAAAGCAAGCCGTCACAATCTCAAATAAGGTAGAACTATATCCAATCTCTACGCAAAGTGCGCCACATGTACCCTACAACGAACTAATACTTACTACGGTCACTATATCATATACACCACGTACAAAAATTTATTTAATTGAGTCTTCAAGTGTTCCCCCTTAAGCTCACTGCTTCGGCAAAAAATGCCCTCATATTTCATCCTAAAATCCATTTACATATTCATATCTTTATCCAACCAGTACCCTATCCCATTTATTTTTATTTAACAAAATCCATCGTCTTATTACCAAAGACGTTATCTCGTTATCAACACGTTATCTCATATCGATGAGTTGGTGGTAATTACGCGAAAAACGAATCAAAACACTTGGAATCCGTTTGGGCAAAAGTCTGAGGCATCACATACATGCAAAGCTCAACACCTTCAAACTACTTGCACGATACGATTGACCAAAAATACTCACGTGAAGAACTGACAAAAAAAAATGACGAGATCGCTCAAAAGTTTAAGAAGAATCATCCACACTACCTGTACTCCATATATAAAATATATATAATATATATATAATATAAAATATATACTATAAATAAGTAGTGAAGGAATCAAATGAAAGCAAAACTTATATAATGAGAATGATACAGAAGAAACCACAATCCCACATTTCAGATGACAACCTATAAAAATGCATGCATCTATCCCTTAAAATATTCTCTTACCTATTTAAAGTAGTGTGGCTACAAGAAATCCTTCTTTATTCTTCGTAATAATTATTTTTCTTCTTCTCACGTTGATCTCTTCCCTATATATAAATTCTAGATTAGGAATCAAATAAGAAGTAAACTTCTAAATACACAAGATAATAAGAAAGTAAATATGGATCCAATCATTTTTATAAAGAAATCGAAGGTCTTATTTTTAAGTCTAATTTACAACTTACACCTTCTAATGTGGTGGTTTCTAAAGTAACGGTATTCCTCAAAATTTTGTGAATTTGATATTTTCCTATTTGGTTTCAAAACATATCAAACTCCCAAAACCCATCGTCAATTTCAATTCGAGACCGAATTAATATATGGCCATTTTTATGTAGCAGGTTCATCCCAATTAAAGCACCCCAAAATTATTTTGAAGACTAATAGTTTTCTCAAAATAGATGCAACGTTGTAGATGCATGACGTGTAAACCTTTAAACTTTTATGTTTAGTTTGTTACATGCATCTATTGTCTCTCAAAATCGATTAGATAAATAAATTCACATGCATCCATTTGAACTGCTACTTCTAAGACAGAAAAGATGCATGGATTCCGTCGATATCAATAGTCAACAGATGCATGAATTCCGTCGATATCACTATCCAACAGATGCATGGAATTATCGCATCGAATCTGGTTAACATGCATCGATATAAACATATGCATCAATAAAATTACATGCGCTTGCAATAATCCATTG
Source organism: Tanacetum coccineum (assembly GCA_026074375.1). Taxonomy (NCBI): domain Eukaryota; kingdom Viridiplantae; phylum Streptophyta; class Magnoliopsida; order Asterales; family Asteraceae; genus Tanacetum; species Tanacetum coccineum. The sequence goes on from BQNB010073637.1 coordinate 16,635, forward strand.
AACACGCTTAGATGCGTCATTTTAAAATATTCATTGTTTAAAAGCTAATTCATGCATCTACGTTTACTTAGTTATACGCTATATAGATTATGCATCCGAATAAACCCATGCATCCAACTAATCGCATCGTTTGAATCATAGCTAATTAAGAGCACCAAAATTTCATGCATCGTGATCATTTTAAAATAAACAATCCACATATTTAATCAACTGACAATGGTGCCACAAAATATTTTGGTGCTTATAAAAGTAAATGACACTACTAAATAAAAAAACGTATGAAATAAGATCCTGATGGAGTAGAAATGTAATGAAATGAACTTAAATTACGAGTATACCCTCATTGCATCTCATAAATTGGGGTTAATGTTGTTTTTAATTACTTTTATGCCATTATTTGATCTCCACCATTGATGCATCATCTAATGGTTGAAATTACTTTTTAGTCTTCTCATTATAGTTAATATTCTTGCCAGATCCTTACTCTATATATATATACATATATCTTATATACATATAGGATATAATATATATAATTATATTATATATATAATAGATCACACACACACACAATATATATATATATATTATACATATTTCAATAAGTATTTAATTAATCAAGTAAAATAATAATATTTTATTATCATTTTCGTCTTAATATCGGGCTAACGGGTAGTTACAACATCTCGTTACTTAATATGTCTATGCCCAATGGCCTTTACCTCAACACTTAATTTTCCTTAAGATTCACCATTTCATTTCCTCAATTAAAATCGACAAAACGGTTATAAATAGTAAATATTTAAGAAAAGTTTCGAGAAATTACATCTTTCGTATTGTATTAAATTTTCAAGTAAAATAACTATTTATTATTAAAACATTAAATTTTTTATCTCTTTTTAGCAAAACTCTAAGTATATAATTCTTTCGAAAATTCGGCATGACCCGTACTTCTGTATGACTTTTTCCAAGTTATTAAACCTTAATCCAAAACAATTTTCACAAATTCGACGTTTTCCGACAAACACAATATCAATACCTTCGACAAACACAATATCAAACCGTGGCAAAATAATCTCTTTACATTCGACAAGTCTAAAAAAATCTTCCTCTTAGTCCAACACAAATTTCTTTAGTTCATTTACAAGTCCACAAACTCATTTATTTGTTATTGGGTCATATGGTCCATCATGGTCTAAAATACTTAGCCCGATAGCGAAACTTATTCCACACCTCTTTTTATAAATCCAAAATACCAATCGAAACCCATTGGGTCATTAGCCCACTAAGCCGAATTAAAACATAAGCTATAAGCTCATAAATAAGCAAAACGGCATAAGCCCCAATCCATTTAAACCAACCCAAACACCAAATAAGCTATAAGCTTATTACATAAACTGAAACTAAATAAGCTATACGCTTAATATATAAATCGAAATCATAAGCCAAAACCAATTGGGCCGAGTCCATTTGGCACCGGACGCAACAACCAAACGGACCCTTGATTGGGCCGGACTAGCCAAACGCACTCTTGTTGGGCCGAAACCAAACCAAACGCACCCTTGTTGGGCCGGTATCAAACCAAAAGCACCCTTGTTGGACCGGAATCAAACCAAACGCACCCTAGTAGGGCCGGACCCAAACCAAACGCATTCTTGTTGGGCCGAACGAGCCAAACGCACCCTTATCCAAAATCAAATAAGCTACATCTAGCTTATTAAATAAGCGTAGCCTCAAAATAAGCCCTTTTAGGCATTTTTACAAAAATGAAAAATTACCACAACAACCATTTTATTTAAACTCAAAAATACTTTTTTTCCTTTCTTTTATAAGCCGACGCACAACACCCCTTTATATTTATTCGCTTTCAAGTTTTGACCTTTTTGGCGATCAACTTGTACAACTAGCGTCTAGACATCACCATAATCACAAAAGTACAACTTAAATTCAAAGTTTTATAAAAACTTACTTGTTTGATGAGCTTGGTTCGATCGAGACGCGCGTGTAAGACTAAAACCTTGTTTCTACAACCCGAAGCTACTAGCTATCAACCCAATAAATATATTCTTAACCCGTGTTCTTGGCAAAATCTTCAAAATCTTTGTTTTCTTCTTCCTTGTGGTTCGGCCGAGTATAGAGAGAGAGAAAGAGATAAAAAAAATTTGTGTTATTTTGAAATGAGATAATGAGTGAAATGGTTGAGGTTATGATGGTTTTAAGTGTACTAAGGAGACACATTAACTAAAAAATAGCCTTCTTGTCTCTCCTTGACCGAATAGTATCCTAGGGAGGGTCTCATGTCTTTCTTTTTGTGTCGGGATCACTTAAAAACTCAATTTTCATCTATTTAAAACGTCAACCAAATTTAGTTATCATTTCCATTGCGTTTAAAATCATTTTTCCATAAACCTGGGTTATTCATACGACACTTATCACTTTAAATAGCTACAAAAATCCATTTTGAGCCGTTATCGACCGACTCCGGACCGAAACATGAATTTTCTAACAAAACTCAACCGAACCTTGCTCATCCTTTTAAAAACGCTTCAAATCACAAAATATAGCTTAACAACTCCTTTTCAACCAAAATTTCACCTCTTTATGACTGTAACGGTTTTTATCGAATTTCACGAAAACAACCGTTTTTTTGATAACTTTTAAATCTCACACTCACGATTTACGATTTAAATCGACGTTATTTCATTATTATGAATTTATTAAATAAATAAACCCATTAACACATTCCCAACTTCATAAATCTCCACACTTAATTAAACTGTCGTGCCGGTAAGCGCTGCGTGACGATTTTTCGCTAAACGCGGGAAAACTTCCCGGAAAGCACTGAAAACCTCAAAACCACTCTAATACAGAAAATCAAATCATAAATGATTCATTTACGAACTCAACACTTCATTAAACTCCTGGTTAAACCGAAACCGCTTTTTTACAAAATAGACAACAGAAGTCAACGTTTCAGCTTTCATCAGGAAAACTAAAAAGATCGAAAGACTTCAACATACAAAACTATAATATTTTATAATACTTAGCCCTGTGAATATTACCGGTTATTACAAGTTTAATAATAAAAAAATGGTAAAACCATTGTGGAACTATACTCAAAGGGTGAATCACCAGAATTTTTCTAGAATTATTCACCCAAGTCCTAAAAGGAACATAGAAGGTCGTGGTGGGGGGTGGGGGAGGGGGGGAGTGCGGGCGTGCCTTTTTTTTTTTTTTTTTTTTTTATTTTTTTTTTTTATCTTATTTTTTCTATTTTTTTTTTATTTTTTTGTTTTTTACTTTTTTTTTTTTTTTTATTACAAGTTTAATAATAAAAAAATGGTAAAACCATTGTGGAACTATACTCAAAGGGTGAATCACCAGAATTTTTCTAGAATTATTCACCCAAGTCCTAAAAGGAACATAGTTCCAAAAGAAATATTAATGAGGTCAAGTGATAAGTGTTAAATTGTATACATAAAATACCCAGGATTTCGCCAATAAAAGCAAAAAAAATATGCCAAAAGATGGAAATTTGTGTGCTTTTGTGTCTTAACGTGCAGGAAAGGATAATAAAGTCAAAAAGAGCAAAAACGAGCCAAAACCGACAAGAAATGAAGAGACAAGTGATCAAGAGAAAGATTTGAAGCCAATATCAAAAGCCGGATCAAAACCGTGGTCAAGAAAGTGAAGAAAAGGACAAGAGTTTGAAGGAAAAAGACCACTTTGCCCTTACAATGGAAGATGGAAAGACTAAAATACCCTTGGGCCTTTCTATACCATTCATATTACAAAAGCCCAATAAAAGCCCAAAATTAAGTCCATTTCTTGTTTATAGAAACACAAGGGCCAGAGATGACAATTTCAAAACTTATATTACACTACACCTTTGAAGGTAGAAACACAAGGGTTAATTGTGCCATATACTCCAAACTTTCAAACCACACGCGGGCTTAATTCTTCCCTAACCGTCCTACAACCAATTATCCCGCCCAAACAAACCCAAACAGCCCAAAACCTGAAAAAACCCAAACCACCCTGAATCACTTCTCCCGTTTCTCCCACTTCACTATACCTCGTATTTTACCCACCTCCACGTCATTTCTATGACGTGGCAACTTCCTATTGGTTCAAACACATCACCATTCATCATCAACGGCCAAAAATCAAAGAAAAAGAGATCAAGGGCTTGGATTAATTGAGTTTCTCATCATTCTCTTCACTCTCATCTATAAATAAGCTTGTATTTCAGTTTTAGAAGGGGAGAGATAGTTAGTTTATAGGGAGTTAGAAAAATTTCTTTTGTAATTTCCTTTTTGTGTACTGTTCATCGTAGCAATTAAGTTTTTTTAAATCCTTCATTTCAGTTGTACTGCTTGTTATTTCTCTTGTACTCTTTGTTCTTAAGCAATAAAAATTAGTTGAGTTGTGTTTGTTCTAAAGTTTTACAAGTAATAAGCAGTTTTAGTTAATAAGCTTGTAATAAGCTCCTTTTAGCTTATTGAATTTTCTCTAGCTCTCAAGTTGTCCAAATGTTCTAAAAAGTCTTTTAAATACTGTTTTTGTCTAATATAGTTCAAATATGGTCATTTGAGTTCAGTTTGAGTCATATTGGAAGCAATAAGGAGTAATAAGCTACATTTAGCTTATTGAGCTTAAAGCTCAGGTTTTAGAGGCAAGGTGCCAATTAGGTTTTAAAAGTTAGAGCCACTCATTCAACAAGAGTGGCTTGGTTCTGAGACTACATAAATCTCAGGTTTCACATTCTTAAATTCATTTCAGCTTATTCATTTAGCTTATTTCAATGACTTTATGTGTGCTTAATCCTGTTCAATTTGCTTAGTTAGTTTATAGATGCAATTACTTAAAGCTAGTTGTAGATATAATTCATTAAGCTTACATTTTGCTTTAATTCTGTCATTTAGTGATAAGTAGCTAGCTGATAAACTAGCTTATTTTTCTTAATAAGCTAGTTATTTTAGTACCTAAATAGCTTAACTAGGTTAGTTTAAGTAAGAGTAGCTATAAGGTTTTAGTCTTTTTAGTCTTAAAATAGAGTTTTAAGTAGAATTCATATTAGACAGATTTGTTAAGTAGTGTTTGGGTCAGGTTGATTTTGACCACTAAAGTCAACAGGACTTTGCTAAAACTCTTTACACAGTTGAGTTAAGTGTAATAAACAAGTTTTAAAAAGTTTTTGCAAGTTAGTTTGTAGATTTTCCAAATTTAGAGCTTAAAAAGTCCCTGCCAGCACCAGGGCAGTTTAATGCTCAAGTAGTTTTAAGATTTTAGTGATTCTTACCATTTTAGAGCTCACATTTGATTAATGTAGGTTTAGATACATATAAGTAGTTTGTTTAAAGAGGTTTTACTTTAAAACTTAGCTTGCACCTAGGTGAATGCCAAGTATATCAGCAACAACAGTTAATACTGTTGTTGTCATAACACTTTTCTAGCCACTCCTTTGCTCATAAAATTAGGAGTTGAGATGTTTAGAATTAAAGCATTATAGTACTTCATTACTTTTACAAAATTATAATCTCTTAATTTTCATTTTTAAGCTTTTAGTCTAGCTTTTATTCTGAAGCTTTGCAAAAGGTAGTATAAGCATGACCTTAGATTCCTACTTATTCTCTTTTGATTCTAATTCTATATGATAATTTCAATGATTCCTTTATATCTAGGTTACTCAATAATAATAGGAGAGCTTATGTCAAAATTTTAGCTTCTAGGATTTAGTAATAAGGCTAAAGATAGCCATTTAGAGTTTAGCTTAAATCAGTTTTAAGATGAATCTAGTTCTTTGTCAATAACAAATTTCTTGTTAATCTTGTTAACCCTCAGCTTATTTCTTTTTAGAAATCCCTAGTATACATCTTAAGTTTCATATAGCTTCTTTTGGTTTTCATTTTCATTAAGAAATAAGCAAGAAATAAGCCAAAAACTAGAAAAGATAGCAAATCCTTAGTTTCTGTGACACAGTTTGAAATGCTTATTTTCTAGCTTATTAAGTTGATAAAAGTTCAAAGTGTCTTTGTTAAAGTTGTAGAGTATAAGCCCAAGTACAACTTTGTAGTTTTAAGTTTTTGCTCATTTTCACTTTTTAGATAAGCTCAAAATAAGCCAAGTCGTAGGGTCTGTTTTGTATTTTCTAGATAGTTTAGGGTTGCCCGTTTTCATTAGAGTGTAAATTTCAATCAGTTACCCCGCCTACCCTTTACTTTCATTCTTTACACTTTCTACCCTGTCTTTTTAGGAATAATAAAATAGTTTTTATATTTTTGAAATTAGTTTTAATAAAATTAGGGTTTAGTTTTTAATTGGCAAAATTAGGGTTCAATTGGTTTATAAAATTTGGGCATTTTTATTTCTTTAGTTTTCTGCACCTTTTTAGTAGTTAAAAACCATTTTTCTTTATTTTTCCATTTAAATTTGTATTTTCTAGAAATTAAAATAGGTTTTTAGTCATTTCTTTTTCTTAAAAAATTCATAGAAAATAGAAAAATGTTTGGAAAAATCTAATTGTTTTTGTAATAATTTTCTTTTTCATTCTAGTATTTTTGAAAAATAAAAGTAGAATTTTAGTAATAATTTTTAGAAAAAGTTTATTTTTAGTTAATTCACTTTTCTTTAGAAATTCATAAAAAATTCAAAAATAGTAGGAAAATTCTAATTCTTTTTCCTAAAATTTTCTTTTTCATTCTAGTATTTTTGAAAAATAAAAATAGAATTTTAGTGTTAATTTTTAGAAAAAGTTTATTTTTAGTAATTCATTTTTCTTTAAAAAATCATAAAAAATTCAAAAATAGTTAAAAAATTCTAATTCTTTTTCCTAAAATTTTCTTTTTAAATTTGTGATTTTTAGGTATAAAATTTGTTAATAGAAGTGCTTTAGATTTTAAATTTCAGTATTAGCTCACGTTTTGTAATTTTCGTGTATTAAAATTTCGTGCTAGTTAATTGTTTTTAGTTTGTGCTATTATATTCGTAGTCTAATTCAAAATTCAAAAAAAAAACCTTTATTCATTCTTAACTCGAATCCGAATTATTCCCAAATCTCAATTCACGATTTCGTTGGGATACGACCCGAGAAGAGAATACTTCCCGGTTAAAAATATACGTATTGTGTTCTCTTTAGTGAGATTTTACCTTTTTATTTCTCTTGTTTGAGAAGTAATTGGGAAGAATTGTCACGGGATTAATACTATATATATATAAATTTGACTAGTGCTTTCAAACTAACACCAAATTTTGGCGCCGCTGCCGGGGATTTCGTGAACGATTTTCGAGGGTATTCGTTGAAGTAAAGTCGAGAAGATCCTTTCCACCGGGAAAGTTATTTCTAATATATAAATCAAAAACACAAAAAATTTAAAAAAATATAAAAAGTACAAAAATATATTTTATTTTCTTTCTATTATAAATAAAAATAATAAAAAATAAATCCAAAATATAAAAACATTTCCTTTAAAAAAAAGAATCAACAATAAAATAATACTTCCAACTGAAGTATTATCATAATATCATCGCAATAAAAGATCAAAACACTCCCATTTTTGACACTCGCCAGGTACGGCTCACCTCTAGTTGGCTTATTCATTAAAGAGAGTAGGCAGGCCGGGTCTTCGGATCGCCTCAAGGGACAAGGGTTATTCTAAAAGAGCCTCGCTCCTTAAACTTATGTTTGCTCTTATAATTTGAAAGTATCCCATATGTGGAAAACTAGAAGGGGGGTTGAATAGTTTACCACTTTTTAATTTAATGTTTATGTTTGTTTATTAAAACTTAGATTCGACTTTTGTGAATTCAATACTTGCACAATATGAATAATATAAATAAGTAAGAACAAATAAAGAAATAAGAGATAAGAGTTAGAAAGATCAAACCACAACACAAGGATTTATAGTGGTTCGGTTACGAAGCACCTCTTCGCCCTACTCCACTCCTCGAGCACCTAACTCGAGAGTTTTCTTCACTATGTCAACAAACTCCCTTATGGCGGAGAAAACCGTACACAACTTTCGCTTATATCAATTTCTGACACTAAGCTAGATGTCGAGTTCTAATCTTAGCTAGAACCAATCTATCACGACTTCACAACTTCTTCACTACTTTCACGACTTCACAACACAACTTCACAACTACACAACTTCTTCACGCCTTAGTATTCTTCACCACACTACTTCACTACTTCACTACTTCACTTCTACTTTCACACCTAACTATCACAACTTGGATGAATCACTAAGATTCAACTATACTTACAATAATCACCAAGATTGTTGATCCCAGTCTGAATTGATCTTTCTAGCCTGTTAAGGGTGGTAGTCAATCTGGATAAATCCAAACTAACTACAAGAGAAACAATGACTATGAACAATATAAGTTATGCGGAAACTAACATATACTGCTAAGAAGAACAATGAATAAAACAGAACTTTGATTACTATTAATCTACTAGATTACAGATTACTAACTATGAATATTTGTGAGAGAGTTATTGTTAGCCTCAAAATATTGAGTCGAACAATGGAAGTTCGTTCATTAATTATATTAGGTCTCGGTCATTAATTAATATACGTTGTAATAGGCTAGACGGGTAAACGGGCTCTTAAATGTAAGCTAACCGGTCACGTGTATCGGGCAAAAGCCCAAGTAAACCCGAGCCCGGCCCGTAGAAATACTAAAGGCAAGTAAGCCTTTTAGTCTAGGTATAAATACCACTCTCCATGGATGGAGAGTGGGTTGTTGGTCTCATTTGTATCTTGACAAGTAAATCAACCTCCATCTTTTTCTCTCCCTACTTTCTCTTTCTAGTTTCTCTCTCTACAATTCTTATCATCTCCTAGCTTATTTTCTTGTTCATCAATATGAAGTGAAGTGATTTTCTTGGTTTCGACATTATGACACTCCTTCATAAGATCAATGAGATTGCTTTTGTCGTTAAGCTATAACTTGTTTAGTGTGTCACAAATTTGTGACAAAAAGAATAATGTTCTTTTTACTAACACTGAATGTCTTGTCTTGTCTTTTGACTTTAAGCTACTTGATGAAGTCAAGTCTTGCTGAGAGTTCTAAGAAAGGATAACATTTATAGTGTTGACCTAAAGAGTGTTGTTCCTACTAAAGGTTTAACTTGCCTCTTTGCTAACGCCACAATTGATTAATCTAATTTATGGCATAGGAGGCTTGGTTACATAAACTTTAAAAACATGAACAAACTTGTGAGGGGAAACCTTGTTAGAGGTTTGCCTTCAAAGATTTTTGAAAATGACCATTCTTGTGTTGCTTGTCATAAAGGAAAGCAACACAAAGCCTCCTGTAAGGCCAAACTTGTGAACTCTATCAGCAAACCCTTACATATGCTTCATATGGACCTATTTGGTCCTACAAATGTTAAGAGTTTAATGAAAAAGTCTTATTGCCTAGTTGTCACTGATGACTTTAGTAGATTTTCTTGGTATTCTTTCTGACCACTAAGGATGAAACTAGTAGGATATTAAAGACCTTCATAACAAAAATAGAAAATCAACTAGACTACAAAGTAAAAGTTATCAGAAGTGACAATGGAACAGAGTTCAAAAATAGTGTAATGAATCAGTTCTGTGAAATGAAGGGTATTAGGAGGGAATTCAGTGTTGCTAGGACTCCTCAGCAGAATGGTGTTGATGAGAGGAAGAATAGAACACTGATAGAGGCTGCAAGAACTATGTTAGTTGACTCTAAGTTGCCAATCACCTTTTGGACTGAAGCAGTTAATACTGCTTGCTATGTGCTAAATAAGGTCTTAACCATTAAGCCTCATACCAAGACACCTTATGAACTTATTCGTGGAAGAACCCCATTGATAGACTTCATGAAACCTTTTGGGTGTCCTGTTACCATCTTAAATACCAAGGATAATCTAGGCAAGTTTGATGGAAAAGCTGATGAGGTATTTTTTGTTAGGTACTCTGTGGTTAGCAAGGCTATGAGAGTATTTAACAAGAGGACCATGATACTTGAAGAGACCTTAAACATTAGATTTCTTGAAAATGCACCTAATGTGACAGGAAATGGACCAGACTGGCTTTTTGATGTTGATTCTTTGACAATATCTATGAACTATGTGCCAGTTTTTATAGGAAATCAAACTAATGGTATTGTAGGAACTATAGATAACATTGTTACAGGTCAAGCTGAGAAGAAGTCAGAATCTGAACAAGAATACACCCTAATACCTATCTGCATAACTAATCCATTAATCTCTCAAGGTCCTAAAGATAGTGAAGAAGATGCAAGAGTAAAGCCTATAGAATTGGATGAAAGTGAAGCTTAAGATAAAGATAGGAAGGATGATTAAGACATAGGAAGTGAGTTTGAAAGGCTGCTTTAACTAGAAAAGCATCCTAACAGTACTAATAGTTTTAATACTGTTGGTACACCTGTTAGTGCTGCTAGACCATCTTTTACTAATGATGATCCATCATCACCAGTTAATGCTGCTGAAGCTTCTAATGCATTTGAGGAACATTTATTTGAAAGATTTTCTCCTTTCAAAAATGCATTTACACTTCCACCTATTTCAAATGTAACTACAATGGATGATACTAGAATTTTTGGTAATGCTTATGATGATGAAGATGTAGGTGCAGAAGCTGACCTCAACTACTTGGAAACAACCATGAATGTCAGTCCTATTCCCATAACAAGAATTTACAAGGATCATCCTAAAGACCAGATCATTGGAGACTTAAATTCTGCTATTCTAACAAGGAGAATGACTAAGATTTCTGATGAACATGCTATGGTTAGTTACATTAACAAGCAGAGGAGAACATATCACAAAGATTATCAGAACTGCTTGTTTGCCTGTTTTCTCTCTCAAAAAGAACCCAAGAAGGTATTTCAAGCTCTGGAAGATCCAAGTTGGATAGAAGCAATGCAAGAGGAGCTTCTACAATTTAAACTTCAGAAGGTTTGGACACTAGTTAATCTACCTAATGGCAAGAGAACCATTGGAACCAAATGGGTCTTTAGAAACAAAAAGGAAGAAAGAGGGATTGAAGTGAGAAACAAGGCAAGACTGGTTACATAATTATACCCAAGAAGAAGGAATTGATTATGATAAGGTTTTTGCTCCTGTTGCTAGGATAGAAGCAATCAGGTTATTTTTGGCCTATGCATCATTTATGGGGTTCATTGTGTACCAGATGGATGTGAAGAGTGCCTTCTTATATGGTATTATTGAAGAGGAGGTATATGTTTGCCAACCTCTAGGTTTTGAAGATCCACAGTTCCCTAACAAAGTATATAAGGTAGAAAAAGCTTTATATGGTCTACATCAAGCTCCTAAAGCCTGGTATGAGACCTTGTCTACCTACTTAATTGAATATGGATTTAGAAGATGCACTATAGATAAGACTTTGTTCATCAAGAAGGACAGGTATATGTTGATGATATCATCTTTGGGTCCACAAAGAAGTCTTTATGTGATGAGTTTGAAGGTTTAATGCACAAAAGATTCTAGATGAGTTCTATGGGGGAACTCACTTTCTTCTTAGGATTACTAGTACAATAGAAGGAGGATGGAATCTTCATTAGCCAAGACAAATATGAGTCTAAAATATTAAAGAAGTTTGATTTTGCCACTATAAAGACAGCAAGCACTCATATGGAACCTAACAAGGCTTTGGTCAAGGATGAAAAAGCTGATAGTGTGGATGTTCAATTATACAGATCAATGATTGGATCGATGATGTACTTAACAGCTTCTAGGCCTAACATAATGTTTGTTGTTTGTGCTTGTGCAAGGTTCCAAGTTACTCCTAAAATGTCACATCTTCATGCTGTGAAGAGGATCTTTAGATACTTGAAAGGTCAGCCTAAATTAGGCCTTTGGTATCCTAGAGATGCACCATTTGACTTGGAAGCCTTTTCTGATAGTGATTATGCTGGAGCTAGCCTTCATAGTAAGTTGTTTTAAGCTCTTGTTTCATACTTCATTTTGGTCTAAATATGTATTGGAAACAAAGTGTCATAGCTTTGAATGGTCAGTTTTTGTTTTGGTTCAAATTTGTCATAAGTTAGTTTTCAGTTTTTAAAAGTTTTGGTAGAAAGTTTTACGTACCTATAAAATATATAATAAAAATACTACTTAGGTAAATTCCAACTATTCACTTTTAACCAAGGTAAAAAGTCAAAACTTACAAAAATAATATATAATATATATATTATCGTATGTTTAAACCGGGTGGTAAAATTATGATCACCCGGGTCGTTATCCCTAATGACTAGTGAAATTGAAACCACGTTTAGGTTCGGATCCTGATTTGAATTAAGCAAAGATATTTGATTTGGAAAGCTATGACTACTAAAAAAAAACAGTTAAAACATGGACAATTAATCACAATACGGAAAACAAATTAAACAGAAAGAAATAAAACTACAGGAAATGGTCCCTGTGGGAGTTACCCGCAACAAACCTAAGTCCAATTATAAGTCAATTCTAATAGTGCTTATCAATAAAAACTTAAAAGAGCAAAGTTGTAAAGGAAGCTAGGGAGGAAGAACTTTAAACAAAAGCACTATGGTCTTGAAACTCAAAGATTAAAGCTCTAAAGAACCTTCTCAATAAACTGTTACAAGATAAAGAAAACTAAGGGGTTTGGGCTATGTTTTACCAAAACAGCTATAAAAAGCTCAAATTAAGCTTAATGTGAAAAAGGAAAAGAGTTATGGGAAGCTTATGAAATGCTTTAACTATGAATGCAAAGAAATCTAAGCTAGAAGTACTTTTAAACAACTAAAATTGAGCATGAACTGAGCAAACTCAGTAAATAAGCAAAATAACACAAAATCCAAATGAGCTTAAAAGCTTAAAAAGCTAAACTAGACTCTAGAACTTTAAGGACTTATTAAACTACTTAATATCTATCTAATTAAGCTATAAAATCTAGGCCCATAAGCTAAATTAACAAATTAAAACCTTAAAATTCCTAAGTACTATTTTTGGCTTTTTAACTTTTTGACAGCAAAAATAAGCTAGAAAATGAAATCTAAAACTTATTCTATATTAAGCTATAGCTAATCTTAGCCCTACTTGAATCTAGGATCCTAAATCCTATTCTTACTTAACTAAAAATTAAGCCAAAGGTGGCAGTACTAACTTGTGACAGCAGTACTAACTTTTTAGTTAGTACTGGTAGTGTAAAGTATCAGCAGTACTAACTTTTTGTTAGTACTGGTGCCCTTTGCACAAATGTAAACCAAGAGTGCAGGTTTCCTAAGGGAAATCCTGCACTAAGACACACTCAAATAGAGTGTATAAACAAAGTTCAAGCAAGATCTAAGCCTTGGAGGGCTTAGATCAACAATTGCACAAGTGAAATTCAAAAGAAAGTTCCCCTGGTGCTAGAATCAACATAATAAACCATAACTTTTTCAATTTCACAATCTAACTTATAAAAACTCTTTGCCTAATGATTTTAAATGAAATCTAAGCTGACTTAAACAATTTCAAAAACTCACTTTGACTTTGGGAGGTCAAAATAGCTTAAACCAAACACCACTTTAAGACTAAGACATTTATGATTAAGCTACTACTTTGAAATCTAGTAAACAAGTGCTTAATACCAGACAATTAACAGATTAAAACTACTTTAATAAGCATGACTTAACAACTAAATAAGCAATAATCTAAGACTTAAGCTATTTTACTATATTTTTGGTTTTTTAGAGGTTTTTAAGACAATTATATGAAAATCTATGATTTAAACTAAGAAAATTGAAAACAGATAAACAACTAAGATGATTTAGCTAGATAAAACTCAAATAAGCACTAATAAGCAAAGAGAATAAGCAAATAAGCAGATCTAAATATAGAAAGTAATGAGATCACTATTTAAAGCTAGAATTAAAGGAAATGAAAGAGAAACTTACAAACTTCCTCTAGCTAAACAAGAGGACCAATAAAGGCAGCTACAAGCTCCCTAGCTTATTAGATAAGCTAGGGTAAAGTCCTTGGGATCTCTTCCAATTTTAAGATCCCCTTCCAAAAAGCTCATATCCAATAAGGTCCATAATAAATGTAAGTTTAAACTGATTTAAGGTTTAAGTAAGATTAATTCTGAATTCAATAAACTCTATTTCAGCTTATAGACTGAAAGAGCTTAAAAGGAGCTTATTAGCTTATTGAGACAATTTGGCTTATTAAGACAGCTTTTGAATAACAAGAAAAGAGAGCTTATGAATGATTTAAACTAAATTTCATTAATAAAAGTTACTGATTACATAAAAAAAATTACATTTAAGAAAAATACGAATTTAAGCTAGACTAAAAATTACTAAAAACCTCGATTGTGTGTGTTTGAGAAGTGAGGCCTATTTATAGGCTGCCTTGGAAGATTTTAGCCCTCTCACCCTGCTCTCCAAACTTTCAATCTTAACCAATCATTTCTTCAATCATTTGAGCTTCTATTATGGTCGTTGGATTGATTTGTGGACACCTGAAGATTGCCAGCATGTCATTCTCTTTTGGATGGCATTGTGCTTATTTTGTGAGTGTTTTAGCACAAAAACCCACATTCCATTGTGCTTTCACCATTGCCGTGTGTGCTCTATGCTTGAGAGTGAGCTAGTAAGACTCTTGATTTGACCCATTTGACCCTGCCATTGTACTTGGGCTTCCTTGAATTGACTAACGCACCCTTTAATTTACAAAAGCCCTTTGTTTTGATTGTGGGGTGAAAGGGGGACGATGGGTGAATAGTAAAAACCCTTCGCGCCCTTTTTTTGGCAGTTAAAACTGTTGTAGGATTGGGATATTACACAAATGGTCCTTGTCTTCCTTTTCTTATTTTCTAGTTATAAATAACTTTCGAGAAATGCAAGTTTTAGCCCTTGTGGTTGTTATAAAAGGACATGGGCTAGGGTTTTGGGCTTTCTTGACTTTTATTGACTATCTTTTGATTGGATTTGACTGAGGCTTGACTTTTCTGGCATCGGCTTTGATTCTATGGCTTCTTTTTGTACTCTTCAGATTCTCGTGTCCGTGCTTGCTTGTTTTTGACTGTTTTCTTGTGATTTTTGATATATCCGTACCTGCACACACAAAACACAAATACAAGCATATTTTAGGTACAAACAGATATGTGTATTCTACACTTATCAAATTTCCCCAAACTAAATGGTTGTGTGTCCTCACGCAATATCACATGCCTTATAACCAAATACCTTGAAACTTCCCCAAACTAAACCTTTGAAAAGTAGCAAAGAGTTTTGTTGAGAACGTTAAGAGATCACAAGTTATAAAACACCCGATTTCCCATTTTCAAATATTTTTCTTGATAATTAACTTCCTAACTACAACTTATTTGTGTTGACATAATGTATTGTTTTCATTACCTCATTGGTAACTTTTAGGATCATAGAACAA
>BQNB010073638.1:0-32049 GCA_026074375.1 Tanacetum coccineum
AGTGGTAAGTTGAGGAACTAGCTAGGGCTCAACACGCCCGATCGAGTCAAAAATTATTCTCATTCTACCCATTAGGAAAGTCAAAACTGTGACAAAACACTTATTTTATTTTTGAAAAAAAATTTCATTTTTTTTTTTTGTATTTTTGCAAAAATTTGGTGGTAAAACGGGATTACGTGATAACAACGACTGCAGGCAAAAATCAAATCGAAGATTCCCCCCATACTAGAACTAAACATCGTCCTCGATGTTTCAAAGGGGTACCTACGTAAATCTAAGGCCGTTTATGAAGTGTGCCAAAAGATAAAACGTTAGTCGATTAGATTTGGATACTGAATTCCCAAAATGAAGCTGAGGATGTGAAGCTCGAGTTAAAAATGACAGAATCGAGAGCCTTCACAATCCGGGAATACCTGGACATACAAAGCACACAGAACACGGGTAATGGAAAATATAAACCTTCTCACACAAAAACACTTATTTATTACATACTACGGATAAGCATGGGGTGCCTCCCACGAAGCGCTTGTTTAGGGTCCCGACGCTTGACCCGTCCCCCGAATTTATTGGTCCATGGGGAACGTTTGGAGATCCGGGACAACCTCGGTTGGTACGTCCCCTCCAAAGTAATGTTTGATACGATGACCATTCACTTTAAAGTTGGGCCCGGAGTTTTGAGATAGCTCGACGGTGCCATAAGGAAAAACTTGGACAACGGTGAATGGTCCAGACCAACGGGATTTCAATTTGCCCGAGAAAATCTTCAGTCTAGAATTGAAGAGGAGGACACGATCACCAACGTTGAAAACGCGGTTTTTGGATCTTCAGCTCGTGTTATCCTCTTGTTTTTCTCTTTACAGATCAGGAGAGTTTCTCGTAGGCCTGATCACGAAGTTTCATTAGTTCCATTCAGTTGAACTTTTCCTGTGATCACCCGCTGATTGAAAACATCAAAATTTGTAGCTATGAGAGCCCAGTAGGCTTTGTGCTCTAGCTCTGATCGGTAGATGACCATGCCTTCGCCGTACACAATGAAAGTTTATATGGAGTACACCCGATGGGTGTTTTTGTACGTGTGCGGAATGGCCCATAAAGCACATCTAGTTTATCCGACCAGGAGGCACGATTTTCTCCCACGTTCTTCAGAATACGCTTTAAACCAACGATTTGAACACCTCAACTGGCCCACCACGAAGTTGTTGTTGTGATATCGGTGGAGAGACGGTGAGTGACTACCATACTTAAGCATGACCTTTGAAAATTGTCAATTGCAAAAAGTGAGTTCCGCGAATCACTTTATGATAGCTCGGGGTGCACCAAATCGAAGAGAAGAGAGTTTTTCAAAAATTTGCAGACAACTCGGGCATCATTGGTGGACGCTTTTGCTTCGACCCATTTTGAACCAAATAGTCAACAGCCACGAGTATTTATTTTGTTCCCTCTTAGAGACGGAACGGACCCCATAAAAACAATGCCCCAGATGTCAAAGGTTTCTCAAACATTGATGGGTTTTGTTGCATCTCATCACGTGCGTAATTTTTCCTGACGTTGACAATGTCACAACGGTGACAAATTCATATAGGGCATATCCTTGAAGTATGGTGGGCCAATAGAATCCTGAATCGAAAGATTTTTCCTGCGTGTAATTGGCACCATAGTGGTCCCCACAGTAGGTCCACTGTGACAAGGCCTTTGAAAATGTCCTAAAGCTTCTTGGCCAGAAACACAACGTCATATCACCTGATCAGCACACAAAACTTTAAACAGGAAAGGGATCATACCAAATAGGTGTATGACATCCTTGAAGAATTATTTTGTTGGGATGTCATTCCCTTAATCACGAATTTTCCCCCATGGTATTTGCAAAGTCTGCAAACCATGGGGTACTTTGAGCTGTGAAAGCAATCGAAACCAAGAGTTTCGAGAAGGAAATGCTTCATTGATTTCTTTTGTGTTCTCGGTTTGTCTTGATGTGGAATTTTCAAGTCGGACAGATATCGCGGCTGAGATTCTCAGCTCCTTTTTGTCTCGAATTTTCAATACAAACTCTAGGAGCAATAAATCCCACCGCATGATCATTGCCTTAGCAACCTTCTTAGCAAAGGAGATACTTGATGGCAAGTTGATCATATACACTATGCTTTTTGACATAGACAAGATATGACTCGAACTTTCTCAAAGCATACACTATCAGCAAGTAATTCTTTTCTCGTAGATGTAATGAGTTTTGAGCCTCGTTCATAGTCTTGCTAGCCATATGTATAGGTGAAAATCTTGTTTTTCTTGCCCGAGGACGCAACAATTGCGAAGTCGCTAGCATCAGACATCAGTTCAAAAGGCAAGACCAGTCGGGCGGCAATTAAAGATCGGAAAGCCTCAGTCAATCTTCTTTTGAGTGTGTTGAAAGAATCGACACACTCTCAGAAAAGACAACCGGAGTCTCTTTTTCCAAAGCAAATTGATCATAGGACGGGCAAGTTTTCGAGAAGTCCTGAATGAATCGCCGGTAAAAACGCGTGGCCCCAAGAAACTTACGACACCTTTGGACTAAGTCGGATGAGGGAGTTTAGCTATTACTTCGACTTTAGCTCTATCAACCTCAAGTCCCGACTTAGAAATTTTATGTCCGAGAACTATGCCTTCCTTTACCATAAAATGGCTCTTTTCCCAGTTTAGAGACAAATTGGTGTCTTCACACCGTTTCAACATCTTTTCTAAATGGGTTAGGCACGTGGAGAAAGAGTCTCCAAAGACCGAAAAGTCATCCATATGAATAAGATATTAAAAAGGTTTGACTTCCATCGTTTTTTCAATCATATCGTGGAAGATTGCCATCATACATCTTTGGAACGTGCCCGGAGCATTGCATAGCCCAAAAGGCATGCGACGATAAGCAAAAGTTCCGTATGGGCATGTGAAGGTTGTCTTTTCTTGATCTTTTGGGTCAATTGGAATCTGAAAGTAACCCGAGAAGCCATCGAGGAAACAGTAGTATTCATTTCCTGCTAGTCTCTCGAGCATTTGATCCATGAATGGTAAAGGGAAGTGGTCTTTCCGGGTGGCTTCATTAAGTTTTCTGTAATCAATACATACTCGCCATCCCGTGACCAATCGAGTAGAATCACACAGTATCGTCATTTGTGAGACACGGTCATACCTCCTTTTTTAGTTACACATGTACCGGGCTCACCCAAGGGCTGCAGATATTGGGGTAAATCAATCCAGCGTCAAGGATTTTTCAACCTCCTTTTTGATCACTTCGTGAATTTTTTGGGTTTTCCCTTCTCTGACTTTTGCACAGATGGTTCATGAGTCCCCCTCTTCCAAAGAATTTTGTGAGTAAAAAATTCCGGGCTAACCCCCTTTATGTCGGAGAGTTTCCAAGCGATGGCTCGCTTTGGGTGGGACTATAAGAACCTTCATGAAGGCTGCCTTTCCTCATCTATTAAGTTTTTAGCAATGATGACAGGCATAACAGTCGACACCCATTCTAAAAAATGCGTACTCAAGATGGGGTGGCAGTTCCTTGAGTTCAACCTCGGGAGGTTCATTAATGGAAGGTTCAACGGTTTTAGCTTCACAGAGTTTGAGTTCTTTCCTACCTCCAGGCATATATTGTTCATGATTTGGGAGGGGGGGTGGTGGTTCACTGTTCAAAATTGCTTCTAGAATCAGGATGTCCCCCTCAGGATCCTGATAAGTTGGATCAACTTCAGATGAAGTTGGATCATCTTCTAGAGCAAGAAACGAATCTGCTTCTTCCATTAAGAGAAAATCACTGTCCCCGAAAGGAGTGAGAGCTGGAGAAGCAGTAGATACAATAGGCTCAAAATATGGAGTGGGATTGCCACTCGCGACCACACTTGAAAATCCTAGGACCTCTTGAGAATACTCATCACAAGCCATATCGATGACGTCGATTTTGTTGACCGTCATATGGTTGTAATCAGCTGTGTATTTTGAAGTTTGGTCCAAGTTGAATGTGATGGCTTCCTTGCCAACACGAAGGGTAAGCGCCTACAAACATCTATCAAAGCATACTGGTTTTAAAAACATCGCCCGAGAATTAAGGGGACTCGGGGTCTGTTCAAAATCAACAACTACGAAGTCCGCTGGAAATTGATATTTCCCAACATTTGACAAAGACATCTCAGCAATACCGATTGGTTCAGTGATTGAACTGTCTGGCTATTTCTAATGTCATGCAAGTTGGGTCAATTCAGAAAGAGATAGACTTTTCCATACAGAATAAGGCATGAGATTAATGCTCGCACCAAGATCGGCCAATGCGTTGCATGTAGTAATCCCCGTAAATTCACATGGAATCAGAAATCGGCCAGGGTCTCCAAGTTTCTTTGGTAACTTGTTGAGGATGACCGCTGAACAGTTTTCATTTAAAGGAGTCCCATGCCAATTTCGCATCAATTTTTCGTTGTTTTCCAATCAGAGTTTTTAAAGTTGAAGCAAATTTTTTATAGGCATGAGCATCAAGCATCGGTAAAAGCTAAACTCGAAACTTAAATCTCTAAAGATTTATAAGAATTTCTCGATTTGATCGTTAGCTTTTTCCTATCGGCCGGTTTCACGGATTTTGTAGCCTTTATCATTTTCTTCGATGATGAAATGGAATTGATGCTTTAGGCGCGTGAGGAACATTGGGCCTCAGGATTGGATTACGAGTTTGAATTGAACAACAGAGTTGGACATTCTTCCGTGCTTCCGTTATTATCAGGAGGCATCGTGTCCTTTGGTCACCTCAGTGTCATGAATTAACGGCTTCGGTCCTTGGATGGTAAGCACCACTTCGGGTAGTGATACCTTTTAAATCTTCCTTAGTTGGTAACAGTTTGCCAGGAAGAGTATCCCAGAACCGGAAGTAAGAACTGTAATGTAGCAGTAACAAATTTTGGAAGCATATCAGTTAAATATTTGCCGATTTAGGGGATTGCAGGTTTTGACCTTAGGTTTTGCATGTTTCTCAACACTGCATCATTGGCTGTGACATATCTTTCAAAATACTTTTAGACACACCGGTGTCTGAGGCGCAGGTCCTTGATTAGCTACGGTTTATGAACACTGGTAGACGAACCGGCAAGGTCGATAAATCTGACCTTGGTTGAAATTGTTTCCTCTGTTTTGATTGAAGTTATTTCCTCGATTGAAATTTGCATGAGGATTCTGAACAGGAGGAAAACCAGGAGGTCGAATTTGATTTGAGACCATCGGAGGTCGATAACCAGAATTAGCTTGAGTTAAAAATGGCACAGCAGCGGCCTTGACACATACACTAGGATGTGTCATTGTACAGTGGTTGCTGTTAGTGGCTGGACAGTTTTGATAAGAATGACCTCCCCCACAAGTTACACAACTTTGTTCAACCGCTTTTACGGGGGCGGAAGCTGGGGTTTGGTTCTTTCTATCGAGAATTAATGCCCGAACCATGTCTTTGAGTTCAGCAACATCAGATGAAATACTTTGGAAGAGCTTGTACAACATTATAGCTACAACAATGACTTTAGGTTTCTTGACTGACGAAACCTTAGACTTCTCTCGATAATTTTAAACATTCTCAGGCATTTTGTCTAAGAACTACCACAGGGGCAGCTGAGTTTTTTCAATGAATCTTGATCATTTGAATTTAGGGCATTATAGAATGTATCGAGTTGATGCAATTCTGAAAACCCATGATGAGGGCATCCCCTTAAAAGATCATTGAAACGATCCCAAGCCTCATAAAACGTCTCATCAAATTTCTCTAAATCCTCTTATTTCATTTCTGAGATTGGCGTTAGAGGGCGGGAAAATTGTTAATAAATTTTCGAAACGAAGATCATCCCATGTTTCACAATCGACCGAGGGGGTTCATTTCTAGCCAAATCCGGGCTGCCCCTTCGAGAGAAAACGGAAAAGCATAAGCTTCAACCGACGTATTTGTACGTTCCCGAAATCTTTTCATCAAGAAGTGATTCTGTTGACAATAACGGATGTGAGCAGTGGGTTCTTCTTTATCGTGTCCAAAAAATTGCATGTTTTGAACAAGATTCAGAAGAACCATGCTTGAACTCCAAGTTATTCAGGCGGTGATTTCAAAAACTAATCGCATCCCTCGTATAAAACCCTCAGGTGGGTGCTTTCGAGCAATTGCGCCATAGTACGATTATCGGCCATCCGTAACTATGGAAGGATTATCAGTTTCTCAAGGTTAGATGATTCAACAGAAGTTTTGGTCGAACTTGTGTTGTCGACGCTACAGGGCTTTAAGAACGATTGCGCATAGCACAAATAGGAGTACATAAGGAAATTTACACAAATCTATTTTTTTTTGGTTTTTCAAAAATTGATTCACAATTGATTTTAACGAAATATGATAGACAACTTAAACCAATTAATATGCTTACTTCACACGGTATCTCTCATAAAATAAACTCACAGTGAGCGAAGGAGTAGGGAAAAAAGCCGCGGAAAGGCTTTTAAATTTCACCTTCGGGTCGTAGTTTCCTAGGAACAACCCACCTTATTACACACTTTAATAGATTGTTCAACTTTCCGAGGTGAGCCGTACGTCTCATAAGAGACACAAAGGCAAGTTTTTTAAATCTTTGTTCGACTATGAAATTAATATAGGAGAAAGCAAAGATGGTAAAGCAATGTGTGTTGCGTTGGGGGGGTAACAAAAGTTTCACCGAACTTATTAATGATAATACCTTCAAGTTGAGAAATTTTATTTGGTATTTACCAAGTTGAATTTTATTTCTTTTTATTATTGGACAATGTTTTTATAATTTTTGATTATTTTTTTTTCTTTTTTTGAATTTTTATATGATAATTATACTAAAAAGAAATGAAAAAATATTTGTCCTATTTTTTTTTTTTTTTAATTTTATAATAAAGAAAATATTCCACAGTTTCAAAAACAGATGGCCAAACACGAAGCGATAAAACGAGAGCACAGCCTCTCCCGGCAGCGCGCCAAAAAATGATCCGCTCAGAGTTAACTATACCTTATAATACATCTAATATAATAAAAATATCAAATATAATATGAGGATAGTCTAAAAGCAGCAGAGTCCAATATACCGAGAATATATAAGAGCTTTCCCGTCGAAAATCCCCAACGAGGCTGGAATGGTAAAATCGAACTAAAACGAATGACTTGATATTTGAATTGAGAAACAATGATTTTGATTTTTAACTAGATAAACAAATTAATTAAAGAGACAACTAAAATTATTTCTACGGGATACTAGCAGTGGAAAATGGAATCTTAATAAACACGGGAACAAAAATAGTTATACGGATAAATCCTAAACTACGGGAGCATAAATAATGGCAATGAAAATCCTAAGAAATCTACGGGGAACGTCATTAGGCTAAAAATACTTAACTAAAATAATTAAAACTAATAAACTAAATTAAACATGCAATTATATGACTACCGAAATTAAATGCAAGCCTAAAACTAAAAAGTAATAAAAAATAAATCCTAAAATTAAATTTTAAAAATTTTAATAAATCAAAAATATTCTAACTTAAAAGAAAATGTAAAAATTTTCAAAAACGGAGTTCGAAAACGAACAAAACGGTAAGAAACGAAAAATCCGGGCTCGTAAACGGGCCCGGAACTGAATTTTAAGCAAAAATTACCCTACACAAGTTTTTATATTTTTAATATAAACTAACCGATTAAAGAAAATTTTATAAAAAAGAAAAATATTTTTTTGATAATTTTTGTATTTATTATGAATTAAATAAACTTTTATCTAAATTAAATTATAAAAAATAGTAAACGATTACAAAAAATTCTGAAAAATTCACAAAAAATACTAGGCTTTATAAAGTTCCTAAGAAAAATAAGAAACCAAAATAAGCTCGACAAATAAGCCCTCAAAATGAGCCGAACAGCTTATAAGCTTATAAGCTTAAAAGGGGCATAAATACCATGTGCCTTGGGTCTCTAACGAAAAAGACCCAAGGGCGCAGTGGTAAGTATGTTGGTAAAAGGGGGCTTGTATCGAGAGGTCCCGGGTTCGAGTCTTGCTCACCCGGCCTCTTGTCTTTCCCCCTTTTTTTTATTTTTCGAAAAGTCCAGGGTAGGAAATGTACAAAATGAAACTTAAGGGTAGGCGGGTAAAGTATCTAAAATTTACACTCCAGTGTAAATGGTTGCCCCTAAACTATCAAAGATATACCAAACAGCCCCTACGACCTAGCTTATTTTTGGCTTATTGAAAAATTAAGATTTAGCAAAAACTTAAAACTACAAACTTATAAACCAGCTTAATTTGAACAACATTAATAAAAGCACTTTTGACTTTTGTCTACTAAATAAGCTAGAAAATAAGCTTGTTTTGGGCAGCAGAAGCTTAATAAGCTTATGAGCTTATTTTGCTTCCTTTTTGGAATTTAAGCTAGCAAAATAAGCTAAAACAATGGGGGACAGATAAATAGGGAAAAGGGAATCCTAAATATAAGCTATGGCAGTCTAATAAGCCCTAAAATAAGCTGTATGCAAATAAGCTAAATTGACTTGATTGTAAAAAAAAAGAAAAAGGGCTACTATGCAGCCTAAATAAGCTAACCTAGAGGGGGAATTAAGCTACAAAATCTTGGGGGCTTAAAGGACTAGTAAAAAGCTATGGGTAAAAGCTAAAAAATCCTAAGGTCTAGGTTAAAATAAGCTAGATAAAAGGGCTGAGTTTGGGTGCTCAGCACCAGGGGAGCTGCCAAACAGTGGCTGAAAGGCTTTTTGAGCTTATGCAAATAAGCACAATTGTGCTTTTTAGCCACAACCAACCCCAAACAGATTTAGAGTGGTGGTCAATGAGCTTATTTCCAAAATAAGAGGGCTTAAGGATCACTGGATCCTGCTGATTTTTTAGCTTAAAAGTCAAGGGTTTTCAAAAAATTGCATAGGGCACACTTTGACTTAATTTGTCAAAGTAAAGAGGGAAGAACCAAAGGACTTGGTAAATGTGGCTAGAAACAACACAATAAGCACACAAAGATGTGCTTAAGCTGCAAAGCAGCTTAAGCCTTTAAGGCTCAGGAGTGTCTTATCATATCTTGACAAAAAAAACCAAAAACTTAAAAACATATTTTTAAAACTAAAAGTGGTGATGTAAGTGGCTATGATTTAACCCCACACAACTCACCTAAAATGGCTGAGTGCTGTGAGACCCATTCCATACCCCAAATAATGACCCCTTTTCAGTTTTCCCAAACACCCCTTTAAATAAGTAAAACCCCAGTTTTTTTACTTGAATTAAGTTAAAGCAAATTAAGCGGTAAATGGTATTAAATACTAGTGTATTGTTAAGTAACAAGAAAACACAATCTTCTTCACATTTAAACACGAATTCTAAGAGTTGACAGTTGGAAAATTTAAGAAACTAAGATAGCCTTTAAACTATTACGAATTAATTATGCTGAAAATAACAATATAACACTAATAAAGTAAGCTGAAAGCATAAGTTACAATTATAATTTAAAAAGTAAGTAAACAAAAATGCTAAAGTAAAACTTTGTGTGATTTCGCATTATGTTTTCTTGCTTTTTATAGAAAGTCCTTTTGCTTGCTTCTTCTTCTTAGGGCGTTTAGTTAGATAATAGTTAAATTATTTCTTTTACAAGTTGATAGAATTTGATGGTGGGGCTTAATTAGATCTCTTTTTCCTTGTTTATTTTATATTCTTTTTACTACCAATAAAAAATAAGTCATTTTATATAAGTATATGTAGGTTGCTGTGTTTCTTGTGTGTGTGAAGCCTCAGCAACAAATCCTAGCCCTTAGATTAGAGTTGTGTTTCTTTTTGATCACAATCCCGCCATTGATGTTGCTCGGGCTTGGTGAGATTGCCAACATGGCAAGTTTAAGAGTTAGTGGGTTGTGGGTTTAGGTTGGGACTGGGTAAACGAGTGTGTGGGTAAAGGAAGGGGGTGTCTCTCGTGATGGTGGGGGGTTCAAGGGGTTTGGCGGGAAAGGGGTTGGGGAAGAGAGCCGTTATTGGCTGGCAGGTTTTTAAAACTTTCATTTGCCCAAAAAGAGACCCTCGGGTTTCATTTACTTGCCACTCTTTTCTTTCTTTTCTTTTTAGTTATAAGGAAGTTCGAAAGTAGTCACAAACAACCCTTGTGTTTTATTAGAACAAAGATATAAAAGGTTTTGACAATGACAGTTTCAGCTTTTTTTTAAATAGCTCCCTTGGTGTTATTAAAGGAACTTAAGTTTGTAAAATTGCAAAAACAGTCCTCTCTTTGTTAAAACATTTTATCTTTTTACAAACCCTTTTTAAACTTGACAATTTTTAGTCCCTATAGGTTTTATAAAAATTGTAATGGCCTTAATGGCTTGGGTTTTGTATAGGCCCAACTGGTGTGTTTTGGCCCTATAAGGTTTTAGGCTATAAGTTATTGCCTTTTAAGGCCAAAAGGTGTGGGTGGGTTTGGTGTGTACAATTTGCTGAAGATTGCTTGTTCAAGGCTAGGATCGGTGCCTTCAAAGTCTTCATTATTTCCTCTGTCAATTGCACACCAAATGGGCTTTTTCAATGATTGAGGGCCCATTTGGTGCTCGACCACATCTTCAATAAAATCCTATTGGCTTTTCCGACCCCAGTCATATTGGTTGAGATTGCAACCAATAATATTCTTCAATTACGTAGCTCCGGTTTGAACTGTAATATGATTTGAGTTGACTTGACTTGACTTTTTTCTTGGTCTTTGCTTTGATTTGTTGGCTTTGTCCTTCACAGCTTTTCCATTCCGATGTCCAAGTTTGTCGTTTTGGCTTTGTTTTTTCGTCCTTTCCCTTGTTATCCCGTCCTGCACAAATACATTTAGCAAAACAAGCGTATCTTTGGCATTTTAAGTCCGTTTTTGGTTATTTCAGCTCGTTTTTAAAGGTAAAAGGTATGTGTATTTAAGCACATACCAGTAGACAAGTAAAAGCTTTAGTAAAAATATTCATGTAACGCTTATGTAGTAGTAACTGATAAGTTATTCGGTAAAACAGACCATTGTTCACTCAAGCTTTCGTTGGAAACCTCGACAATGACCTAGGTATATCCACTCATCTAATCACTAGTAAACCAAGGACGAATAAAACAAATTGAGCACCGGGACGGCGCTCTCTTAACGTGGAAACTAAACAACCATCAATATTCGGAATATGCATATTTAAATAATCAATCATATTTATTATTACATATTGGTCGTTTAAAAATTTATTTTCAAATATTTATTCGAAAAGAAAAAGGAAATAATTTAATTCATAAATTTATATCAAAAACGAACACACTAAATCACGTTATTCATTTCACACCCGATTCGGACCCTAAAGCAGTTAAATTGATTAAAACGATATTTCCCAGAACAACTTTTTAGTTTTACAAACCCGAGACCTTGAAAACAAGCAGAAGAAGCTATAACAAGACCTCGCAAGTTTTTGAAAACAGTACACAACGGGTACCAGACAGACACGAATAATTAAATTTATTTTTAATTATCACTGTACATTTAATAAAAATATGAAATAAAAACATATAATATTTATTTATTTAATCGTTGTTGATAACGCGAATATCCGAATTAAAAATTCGTTTTTATTTTAACCAAGCCATCAAATAAATAACAAATATTTTTAAAAAGTTATAAAAATAATTTATGAAATAAAGGTGTTAGTGGTTGTTTTTTGATGGTTGTTGTTGTTTATGTGCTAACAAGTAAATACTCATTTTTATCGGAAAAAAATTATTTGGAAAACATGGCGCAAGTTTTCTGTTATTTTAAATCATCCGTTAAGTCGCTCAAACGAGACCCGAACCTTTATCTTATAAAAGTTATACAACAATTTAACACATAGGTCCCTGTGAAATATTTGTAAAATCACCCTCAACCTTCTAACACTTGCCACTACTTACCTTAAACTTTTATTATATATAAACGAGATTTATAAAATTACCTATTTATCAAAAATTTTAACACACACACAGACAAGTAAAAACTATCAAAAACACACATCACCACTATATCTCTCTCCCCAAAAAATTTCCGGCACCCATCCCGCCGCTAGCCGGCCGTCGGCCATCCATGGATGCCGCCGCCATGCCGGAAAAGTTTATCCGGCGAGGTTTTGCCGAACCCGAAAATATTCCTCCCCTTGACCCGATCTCCTCGAGTCCCCCTTGGTCACTCGTCGCCCTGCGCCGCCACCCGTCCTCCACCTCCGTCAGCCTCCCCACCGTACCCACCATAACACCACCCTCATTATCATCACCATCATCGCTGCCCCACACCCCCGCTGTCACCCTCATCACCGTACGCCACAGCCACCACCACCACATCAGTAGACCCACCTCACCGACGCCATCATCTCCACCTCACCTTCATCTCTCCGTCGTCAGCCACCATCACCATAGCCCCTGCCGCAACCACCAACCGCCGGCCAACAACAGCCGACACACCTTCATCTCCTCATCGTCGGCGTGACCACCAACAACATTCCGGCCACACCTTATTATCTCCATCACCCTCACGCCACCGCCATCATCCCCGCATCCTCACCACCGCTGCCATCATGGCAACCACTGCCATATCTAAACCACCGCCACCAGCCAACCGCGGCTGTCACAGCCGCGTACCACCACCACTCCACTTTTTTTCTTTGTTTATTAATAAGTTTGGATGGTTAAATATGTTGTAAAATCTAATAACTAATTTTGTTGGTTTCATTTGGTTAAGTGCATTTTCTTTCTTTTTGCTTGATCTAGTTTTCGAGGGTGTTTGTTTTTTTGCGTTTTGACAGCCCGAGAAGGGGTGTTTGTTTCTGCAATTAACCAGCCAAACACGGCGTTAGGTTTCGCGTTTAACACCCAAACATGGGTGTTTGGTTTTGCAGTTAAAGGGCGTTTGGTTTGGCAGTTAACACCCGAACCGGGGTGTTTGGTTTTGCACTCATGGGGGAGTTTGGATCTGGGTTTAACAAGCACATGGGGTGCGTTTGGTTTGTTGGCTAACAACCCATAAGGGTGCGTTTGGGACAGCAACCCCAATAAGGGGTGTGTTTAGTTATAACTCGTATCTTTGGTTCAATTATTTAAGTATGTTTAGAATGTATATATGGAAGATAATTGGCAACACGGGTTGATAAAAAGTGAAAAACGTATGAATATTATAAAAATAGGGAAACGTTGTATAACGCAAAAGTCAGCCGAAATTTCTAAAAAATTCATATCTTAGTAGTTTCAATAAAATTCTATTATATTAAAAAAAAAACCCGATAAATTGGACCAAGTTATATAGTTTTTAAACTATTAAATTATAAAATATACAATAACCCTGTGAAAATCGAAACTATGCTTTTACAAACGAATAACTATTTTAACAAAAACGCCGTCAAGAAAATAAAATATTGAATTATATATATTATTTTTAATAAATCCTGGAATAGAAAAAAAGTCATAACCTTTTTGTAAGGCTTTAGAAACATCTTTTACCTATTTTTGGTAACTTTAAAACGTGGTTTACGTTTATGCAGAACTTGTTTTTTATTTAGTAAAGTGAAATTCGAAAACGTGTCCGAATTAAATTGTTACGATTATTTCTTACGTTTCTTAAATAATAAAGTATAAAGTATAATATGTTTTGCGACTTATTCTTTTGTTTGTTTGTCTTTATTATATGATTCGCCACATGAATTATATAATTGTTTTCTTTTCATATGTAATATATACGGAATATATTACATACTTTGGGTATTCTTTTCGGTGTATTTTATTTAACCACCCACCAAACTCATTCAACTTGAAACCTCAATCCTTTATCAACATGTTGCGTTGACGTAACCAATTATCGGTAAACCCAAATTCATTAACCAAAGTAAGTAGATATGCCTTAAATAAACTGCATCTTTTGGTCCCGAGTATTCCATTCTCCTTTGTGCCTGGTGATATTATTTGCATTTTTGCTAGTTACCTGCAACACAAGGTGGTACATAGCCTTACTACCTTTTCATTTTAATGGTTTTTCTTAAACTAATTTTTATGGTGAAGAAATACATGCTTGTTTTAACCGAATAAACTTATCATTACCTACTACATAAGCGTTACATGAATGTTTTTACTAAAGCTTTTACTTGTAATACCACATGATATCTAATACAAGTTTTTTGAATTCATGCTTGTTTTATAAACTGGACACAAAAACTTATGGTATGCTGGACCCGAATAAGATATTAATTTGCATTAGTAGTTAATGCAAAAAGAACCCCAACATCATGAACTTTAATTGCCTATAATGGGTGAGCGCTAGTAACAAAATAAATAGATCTATTGGTTTGACAAGCCCCCAGTCCGGGGTATGAACCGAATTCCTTTCGAGCACCTAGTCAAGTCTGACAATTTGTAATTTAAATTTAGGTATATGGCATAATACCAACTTCAGCGGCAAACAAGATCATATGATATGCATTACCGTCAAGGTTTCGGTGTCATGAGCTCATTGCAATAGAAACGTGATTAATGGCTTGTCCGTACAACAAGCCACTCGATGAACCAAACTTGTGTTCTCTTTTATCTCTTACAAACTCTATGGATTCACTCAATGGTTATTGACACATTACTTGGAATTCAAAAACCATACTTTTGAATGTTGTAACGCTACTCTTCTTACATAAATATTTCTTGAACTATTTTAATAATGCTTTTACTTAAACCTATGAATTCACCAACATTATTGTTGACGTTTTTGCATGTATTTTCTCAGGTTATTATATTGCTAGCTGAGAATTGGGAGCATTCGTGTCGCGTGGATATCAAAACTTTAAAGACTTGGTTTTTCTTCACATTCGATATTCATTTTTCTTTAAATATACAAATGAGTCACGATTGAAATCTTGTAATCTTGTTAAATCATAAATTATTGGGACCTGATTTTACTCTGAAATTTTAATCGAATGTGACATTTTATTAACGTCTCTTTTGAGGTCGTTTACTGTAACTTGTACTTTATACTATGATGTCGCACCCCAAAGTGGTATCCGTTATGCGTTGGTGATTTTTAATGGGGGTGTTACCGAATAGGTAGCGAGAGCACTCTTAAGCGAACCTAGGTCGTTTTCAAAACTAAACTATAACCGTTTTTTCGCAAAAATTTAAGAGTCATTCACCCATTGTCCGATATCCGCGCGCACGACTTGCTCCCAGGTAACTTATATGCTCCCTTTTGCATGCTTATTGATATTATATTAATAATGAATATATAAAATGCCTATGGTTAATTATTTTTCGTCTCATACGATATCATTATGACGACATAACTGTTTGCCTTATATCGGCCCGTATATATACATAACGATTGCTTACTCCGACTACACGTACTTCCTGTTTATTTTTTACACCCTCGAACGTTCAATACAGTATTATGTATAGATACTCCGAGGTACATATTTGCATAGTAACTAATGAGGTAAGTCTATGTAGTTTCTTTTACTTCAAAAATATATGAGTCGTTGCCGTATGATCTCTGAAACAATAAATGACTTTTACTAATTCCTTTTTGATAATAATACATTCGGTGTACTTTGTCAATTCCACCACAGTATTTTAATTGTTCGACTAGCCGAACCCGAACACTCTTCTATGCTTTTGAAAACCGCGTATGTTGTGGTTTGTAATCATTGTTCTGAAATCTTCCCAGTTGATGAGTAACGATTTATCTTATCACCTAGGATTGTGCCGTATTTTGGCACTTGACTTTTTGGAAACCACGTTTTGACTACCGCTTATTATTCCTCTCGTTACTTGTTAGAATTTTGGAAGATCATGCCGTCAGAAGCCACTCTTTTATTACTTATTGTAGCATTGTTTTGATATTTGTGTTTCGTGTCCGACCATAGCCTAAGTAGTATGATTTATAAAATAGTCTTATTGAAATGAATTTAGGACACATCTTCATTAATAAAGAAATTATAAATCACCGAACAAAGTTCATAATTCATCACTTACATGGATTGGGACACCTCTTTATGTAAGTGACGAATTGTGAATGAGTGGGCTTATGTGTATCCGACATAGCGTGTGTTCGTCCGTATGAATCATTCTTTGGGCTATGAACTTCTTTCGACTCGTGATTTGTTATATGGATTTTTCCGAATGTGTATCGACCGCCGCGAACTTGATAAGCTAATAGTAATGAATCATTAACCACTTTTCAAGAATTGACTCTTGTTAAATCTTCGTATACAATGGCTTCTTCCAGTCATGTATTACATCCATCCAATTTGAAGATTCTCATTACATTTGATTCATTCCGCTCAATATCGTTGCATATATCCTACTGCTTTGACATTTGTTCACAAGTCAAGCTTTCGATGGAAACCTCGACAATGACCTAGTAAAAATCACGTCATCTAATCACAGTAAAAACCAAGACGAATAAAACAAATTGAGCACCGGGACGCGCTCTCATAATGTGGGAAGACTATAAACAACTGTCAATTTTCGATAGTATTTAAATAAAAAGAATCATATTTAATTTTTTAAAAAGGGAAATAATTTAATTTAATAGATTTATCAAAAACAAACACTAAATCACCGTTTACAACGATCGGACCCCTAAAGCAATTTGATTAAAATGATAATTCAGAAACTTTTTAGTTTTAACCCCGAGACTTGAAAACAATCAGAATAGGGCTAAAACACCTCGCAAAATTTAAACGAACACAAGCGGGTACCGACAGCACACGAATAATTAAATTTATTTTTAATTATCCTATACATTAATAAAAAAATGAAATAAAAACATATAATATTTATTTATTTAATCGTTGTTGATAACGCGAATATCCGAATTAAAAATTCGTTTTTATTTTAACCAAGCCATCAAATAAATAACAAATATTTTTATAAATGTTATAAAAATATTTATGAAATACTATCAAGTAAATACTCATTTTTATCGGAAAAATTATTTGGAAAACAATGGCGCAAGTTTCGTATTTTAAATCATCCGTTAAGTCGCCCAAACGAGACCCGAACCTTTATCTTATAAAAGTTATACAACAATTACACATAGGGTCCCTGTGAAATATTTGTAATATTCACCCTCAACTTCTAACACTTGCCACTTACCTTAAAACTTTTATTATATATATAAAGAGTTTTATAAAAATTTCATTTTTATCAAAATTAACACACACACACACACATCACCACTATATCTCTCTCCCAAAAATTTCCGGCCACCCTTCCCGCCGGCTAGCCGCCGTCGGCCACCATGCCGCCGCCGCCGGAAAAGTTTTCCGGCGAGCGTTTTGGCCGAAACCGAAAATATTCCTCGTGACCCGATCTACTCGATCCCCCTTGTCACTCGCCGCCACGCGCCGCCCCCTCCTCCGGCTGCCTCCCCACCGTAGCCCACCATAACACCACCCTCATTATAATCACCATCATTGCCGCCCCACACCCCCGCTGCCATCCTCATCACCGTACGCCACAGCCACCACCACCACCTCAGCAGACCCACCTCACCGACGCCATCATCTCCACCTCACCTTCATCTCTCCGTCGTCAGCCACCATCACCATAGCCCCTGCCGCAACCACCAATCGCCAGCCAACAACAGCCGAAACACCTTCATCTCCTCATCGTCGGCGTGACCACCAACAACATCCCAGCCGCACCTTATTATCCCATCACCCATCAACGCCACCCAGCCATCATCCCCGCAATAACCCTCACCACCGAGCTACTGCCATAATGGCAACGCGCGCATATCTAAACCACCGCCACCAGCCAACCGCGGCTGTCACAGCCGCGTACCACCACCACTCCACCTCTTTTTGTTTATTAATGAGTTTGGATGGTTAAATATGTTGTAAAAACTAATAACTAATTTTGTTGGTTTCATTTGGTTAAGTGCATTTTCTTTCTTTTTGCTTGATCTAGTTTTCGAGGGTGTTTGCGTTTTGACAGCCCGAGAAGGGGTGTTTGTTTCTGCAGTTAACCAGCCAAACCACGGCGTTAGTTCGCGATTAACACCCAAACATGGGTGTTTTGTTTTGCAGTTAAAGGGCTTTGGTTTTTGGCATTAACGACCCAACCGGGGTGTTTGTTTTGCACTCATGGGGAGTTTTGGATCTGGTTTAACAAGCACATGGGGTGCGTTTGGTTTGTTGGCTAACAGCCCATAAGGGTGCGTTTGGACAGTCGGCACCCCAATAAGGGGTGTGTTTAGTTATACTTGTTCTTGGTTAATTAGTTAAGTTTGTTTAGATGTATATTGAGGTAATTGCAACACGGGTTGATTAAAAAGTGGAAAACGTTGAATTTTATAAAAATGGGAAACGTTGTATAAACGGCAAGGTCATGCCGAAATTTCTAAAAATTCTTATACTTAGTAGTTTTCAATAAAATTTCTATTATATTAAAAACCCGATAAATGGACAAAGTTATATAGTTTTAAAACTATTAAATTATAAATATACAATAACCCGGTGAAAGATCAAAAACTATGCTTTTACAAACGAGATACTAATTTAACAAAAAAAAACCCGTGTCAAGAAATAAAATATAATTTATAATATTATTTTTTAAAATCATGGATTAGGAAATAAAGTCATAACTTTTTGTAAAGGCTTTAGAAACATCTTTTACCTATTTTGTAACTTTAAAATGTGTGTTTACTTTTATGCAAGAACGTTTTATTTATTTAGTAAAGTGAATTTCAAAAACGTGTCGAATAAAATTGTACGAATATTTTCCTTACGTTTCATAAATAATACGTGTAAAGTATTATATGTTGCACTTATTCTTTTGTTTGTTTGTCTTTATTATATGATTCGCACACATGATTATAAATTGTTTTTCTTTTCATATGTAATATATCGATTATATTACATACTTTGGGTATTCTTTTCGGTGTATTTTATTTAACCACCCACCAAACTCATTCAACTTGAAACCTCAATCCTTTATCAACATGTTGCGTTGACGTAACCAATTATCGGTAAACCCAAATTCATTATCCTAAGTAGTAGGATATAGCCGTTAAATTAAGCTGCATCTTCTTGGTCGAGCTGTTCCCTTCTCCGTTGTGCTGTGATTATTATTTGCATTTCTGCTAGTTTCTCTGCAACATCAAGGTGAGTTCATAGCCCCACCTTTTCATTTTTAATGGTTTTCTTAAACTATTTTTGGGGTGAGAATACATGCTTGTTTTACCGAATAACTTATCAGTTACTACTACATAAGCGTTACATGAATGTTTTTACTAAAGCTTTTACTTGCCTACCACATGATTTCTAATACATGTTTGATACATGCTTGTTTTATAAACTGGACACAAGAAACTTTATGGTATGCTGGACCATCCACCCCCGAAAATTTTTAAAAAATGAGACAATTGTCATGAAGTAGTTAATGCAAAAACCCCTAACATCATGAACTATTTAATTGCCTTTTTATATAATTGGTGTGAGCGCTAGTATAAAAAAATAATTCTATTGGGTTTTGACAGCCATGTCCGGGAAGAATCGAATCCTTTCGACACACCAGATCAACGGATAATTTTGTATTTAGATTTAGGTAATATTCAAATACCTACTTCAGGGGCAAACAAGAATGCATATGATATGCATTACCGTCAAGGTTTCGGTGTCATGAGCTCATTGCAATAGAAACGTGATTAATGGCTTGTCCGTACAACAAGTCACTCGATGAACCAAACTTGTGTTCTCTTTTATCTCTTACCAAACTTATGGATTCACTTCCAATGGTTATGACACATTACTTGGATTTCGAAAAACCATACTTTTTGAATGTTTTAACGCTACTCTTTCTTACAGAAAATTTCTTTAACTATTCAATAACTGCTATTTATAACATGCTTATAAATTTTATGTTTGTTTATAAATATTTATTTTTTAATTGAAATTTTTTATTTATTTAATATATTAATAATTTTTTATATATTTATTAAATTTATTATTTTTATTTAATTAAAGTTATTAGTATATTAAGTATTATTATATTATTATTGTTTATAAAATTTAAAATTATTAATTGTTATTTAATAATTTATTAATAATTACTAAAATTATATTAACTTTATTATATTTTTTATTTTTTATTTTATTTTTAATTTTTATTTTTATATTTTAAAATTAATATTTAATAAAATTTTTATAATTTATTATTATTTTATAATTTTTTAATTATTTTTTTTTTTTTATATATATAATATTAATTAATTAGATTATATATAATATTTTTTTTATTATAAAAACTCTTTAATAATTATAAAAGTTTTTTATACTTAAATTATATTAATTAATTTATTAATATAATTATATTAATTAATAAATTTATAATTATTAAATTTAAACAAACAACCCCAAAAAAACCAGCCCAAAAAAACCCACACACACACAAAACAAACTACAAAATACCAAACAAACAGCCAAAGCGAAAAACAACCTCCCACAACCCCACACACAACCAACCAACAACACCGACATAACCACAACCAAAAACGAAAAACACAAACACCCACAAAACACCAACACAACCGCCAAACAACCAAACAAACCCCAAAACCCTAACACACCACACACACCAAAATACATCCCAAAAACAAAAACCAACACCAACAAAAAACACACCTCAAATCACCTACAACCCATCCAGAAGAACACAAACCACCACCACACACATAACAACACAAAAAACGAAAAAACCAAAAACACCCCCCAACACCCAACCAACAACCCACACAAACAAACAAAACCCAAACCCAGAAAACCAAAACAAATACAAACCAACCCCACAACCACAAAAAAAACCCAAAACAACACAAATAACAACAACCCAAACTCAAAACTTAAAACCAAACACACACAAAAAAAACAAACCACGCACAACCAACAACCCCCAACACACAAACCAACAAACCAAACTTAAAACCACGCACTAAAACACAAAACAAAAACACACAACCCCACAAAACAACCAAAAACACCAACCTCAAAAAAAACAAAAAAACACACAAAAAACCAACACACAACCAAACCAACCACCCCCCAAAAAAAACAACACACCAACTAAACCCCCCACCACCAAACCACCACCAACCCAACACGAAAAAACGAAAACAAAAAAAACAAACACAAAAAAACAAACCTGCACGAAAAAAACAAAAACAACCCACAAAAAACCAACACAAAACCCCGCAACGCACCCACACCCAAAACATACAAAAAAAAGACACACAAACAACCCAACAAAAACCACAACAAACAAACCACTAATCACAACCCCCCCAAAAACACCAAACAATCCACTCCACAAACAAAAACCCACCCAAACACCAAACACCGCAACAACAACCAAAACCTCCCAACCAAGCATACCAAAAACACACCAAAACACACACAAACATATAACACACAAAACGACCAAACACACACAAAATCACAACCACAAAAAGACCTACAAACCACAAAAACCCACACCCACCCACACCCAAAAAAACCACACCCCCACCCAAAACCCACAAACCCAAACAACCAACAATAAAAAACACCCGATAACAAACACAAAACCAAAAACCACCAAAACATAAAAAACACACAAAAAACCCAAAAACGAACCACCCCAACAAAAAACCACAAACTAACCCAAACCACAAACCCCAAACCACAGCACAAAAAACGACCCGGATTCACAAACCCCACACACAACCAACCATACAACAAAAACCCAAACCCAAAACACCAAAAACAAACACAACAACAAAACCCCACAAACCAACAACAAGCCAAACAACACAACAAGAACACGACCAAACGATCCAAAACAAAACCACGAAAACCAAAACCCCACCCCACACACACACACACACAAACCCAACAACCTCACAACTAGCCCCACAAACGCCAAAAAAACACCACTACCAAAAGACACACCCAAAAAGAAAACACAACACCCTTCAACACAAAAACAATAATATAACCCACCCGAACCACAACACCCACCCCCCCAAAAACACTAAAAACTCATCCACAAAAAAACACAGAAAACCCCCAACCCCCCAAAAAAAAAACCCACGCCGAACAAAACTCCAACCCAACACCACCAAGACAAACACCACCTAAAAACCGACCAAACCCAACAAAAAAACAACAGCCAACAACAACATAAAAAAACACAACACAAAATCCCAAACCCCACCTAAACTACCCCAAAAAAAGACAACTCTTAAAACCAAACCAACAACCCAAAAAAAAACACAAAACCAACAAAAATACACATAAACAAAAACTCAACACACACCATCCCACCACCACCACCAAAACACTACCCCCCCCCACACAAAAAACACAACAAAGCACCACCAAACACCACACCAACCAAACCGAAAAAAAACACACCAAAACCACAAATTAACGACACAACACACCATGCACACCCAACACACCAACAAACACCAACACAAAACACAACCAACAAACCCCCCACCACACAAAACAACCCCATACCCAAAAAACCCAAAAAAACAACAACACACAACCAAACACCACTCAGCCAGACCCAAACAACAACCCCAAACAAACCAACAGAATCCAACAAAAACCAGACAAGCCAAACCAACAACCCACCACCCCAGCCAAAAAAAAACCACCAACACCCCCGCAAAACCAACACTACACTACAAAAACACAAACAACAAACAACCCGAAAAAAACCCAAACACGAAATCCAAAAAAAAAAAACAAACACGACCCCACCCAAACACTCCCCCACCAAAAAAAATGACAACTAAATACACCCCCCCCCCAGACACACAACCCCCTAAAACTACAAAAAACCCAAAACCACCCCCCCCAACCGCAACCACAACAAAAAAAAACCACCAACCAAAAGCACAACAACAACAAAAACAAACACCACAAAAAAAAAACAAACCAAAACACAAAAAACCACCAACCCAAAAACCCCACAACAAACACCCAAAAACACCACAACACATACCCAACACCCAAAGCACACCAACAACAACACCTAAAAAAACAACCAAACACCCCCTGAACAACCACAAACCACCCCCAGACTAAAAACACAAAACCCCCCGACAAACCCACACATCAAAAACACACCATACAACAACCCACAACACAACACAAACCGCCCCCAAAAAACAAACCCCAAACAACAACACACACCACAACACACACTCCCCCCCCACCACAATCCCCAACAAAATCCAAAAAAACACCCACACACCTCAAAACACCTACAACACACCAACCAAACTACACATTCACAGGGCAAAGATAACACGACACCCAACAAACGAAACACAACAAATCCAAACCCCCAACCGACCCATACCCCCAAACACCCCACCTACAAAAAACACCAAAATATCAAAAAAAAAAAAAACACAAAAAATAAAACCCCCCAACACCAAACAAAACCTCGAACACACACAAAAAAAACTAACACAACACACAACCACCAACACGACAAAGAATAACTACGAGGAAAACCAACAAAAAAAAACCACAACAACACAACAACAAACAACAAAAAAACAAAAAAGCAACCCTATAACAAAAAACAAAACACAAACCACAAACAAAAACAAACCGAGACACCAACCACACAACCATAAACAAACCCAAAAAAAACACTACAAGACTCCAACACCACCAAAACCCACCCACCACTATACACAAAACACTACCAAAAACCCACAACCACAAACAACCACAAACCACCAACACAAACAACAATACAAAACAAAAACAACCCACCACGAAAAACAAAAACCAAAACCACCACAAAAAAACCCAAAAACAAACAAAACAAAAAAACACGAACCAAACTACCTCCAATCCAAAAAAAAAAACCAAAACACCCAACCCACACCCCAAAAACAAAAAAACCAGAAACCAACAAACCCACACGCAACCCTACCCAAACAAAATCACACAAACAACCCCAATCCACACCACCACACAAAACCAACCACCATCTCATAAAAACTAACAAACCACAACAACAACAAAACCCAAAAAGATACCCCCCAAAAAAAAAAAAACAACAACACCCACAAACCCACCAACCATTAAAAACAATTAATCCAACACAAACAAACCCAACCCCCCAAACACAAGCCCCACCAACCACACCAACCAACACAACACCAAAAACCACACACACCCACAACAAGAAGACCCCAAAAAACGAAAAAAACACCACCCAACAACAAAAACCCCAAACAAACAAAAAAAAAAAAAAAAAAAAAGCACAACCAAAAATAAAAACAAATCACCAACAATAACAACAACACGCACCAACAAAAAAAAACAAATCAAACAACAACCCAACAACACCATCAACCCAAACCAAACCAAAAAAAACCAAAAACCCCGACAACCAAACCAAAAACGAACCCACCAAACAATACAAACAGCGACAAAACACCCACCAAAACACAAGACACACAAACCCAAAACACAAAATAACCACCCCACCACACACACAAACCCCCACACCAACCACAAAAAAAAAAAAACCACCCCAACCACACAAGCCACAAACCCCCAAACCCCAACACACAACAAGAACAAGAAAACCCCAACACACCAACCCCCAAAAAACACAAAAAAAAAACCAAAACCAACCACTCAAACCCACAACCAACAAAAAAAAAAACCGCCAAAACACATATAAAACTCCCAACTACCAACCAACCACCAACCCCAGACCCCACCACGCAACAGAACAACCATCAAAACGAACAAACAACACAAACCCAAAAACCACCACAAAACTACTCACAACCACCCACAACCACTAAACACAACAAAAAAAAACCAAAAACCAAAACAAACCAAAACCAAACAACAACAAACCTAACAAGGACAAAACAAACAAAACACAACCCAACTAACACACACCACCCACCAAAAAACACAACAAACCAAACAAACAAAACTCTGATAAAAACCCCAAAAAATACACCAAAAAACCAAAGCCACCACAAAGCCCCCCCCCACCCAACAAAAAACAATACACAAAAAACAACCCCAAACAACTCCACACAGAAGACCAACCCAACCTACTACAAACAAACAAAACACCGCCACAACACAAACAACCACAAAAACTACGACCCCCACACACACAACACACAAAAAAAAAAACTACCAAACACAACACCTAAAAACAAAACAACAACCCCACACCCCCAAACACCAAAAAAAACACAAACATCACCAACACCCACCCAACACAACACCAACCACACTAACCCAAAAAGAGACAAAAAAAAAACACCACCAACCCCAAACAAAACACAAAAAACAACACAACAAACACAAACCAGCCACCGAAACAAAAAAATCCAAAACCACCCAAAAAAAAAAAAACCAATAACCAAAAAACATACAAAAACAAAACAATAAAGACCCAACCAAAAAACAACACCAACACCCACAAACACACCCCAGCCCCTCACCAAACAAACACAAACCAAAAACAAACCTAAAACCAAAAACAAACCAAAACACAAGCACGCACCAACAACACCACGACGACCCCCACACAACAACCCCAAAAACCCCAACCAAAACAAAGACCGAACAAACCAAAAACAAAACAAAAACCACCCCCAAGCAACACCACAAACAACCCACCAAACAACACAACCACAACACACCCACAAAAAAGAAAGAACCCAAACACACCACCAACAAAGCAAACAAAAACCCAACAATAACCCAAACAAAACCAACAAAACACAACACCCACACCACCACCACCCCAACAAAACTTACATAAATCCAGAAAGCACAAAAACCATAAAAATCCAAACATACAATAAAACCCCCAAAAAAACAAAACCACCAACCAACAAACCCCCAACCATAAACAAAACACACCCACAAACCCAACGAAAAAAAAACAACCCCTAACAAACACCCACAAAAAAAAAACA
This sequence comes from Tanacetum coccineum, assembly GCA_026074375.1. NCBI lineage: Eukaryota > Viridiplantae > Streptophyta > Magnoliopsida > Asterales > Asteraceae > Tanacetum > Tanacetum coccineum. Next base: position 25,999 of record BQNB010073638.1, read on the forward strand.
CAAAACACCCACCCAAAAAAACAAACCACGCACCTACAAGCCAAACCCAACACAACCACCAAAACCACCAAACACCCAAAAACAAACCAAAACCACAAATAAAAACCAAACACCCCACACACAAACAACACCAACAACCACACAAAAAATAAAAACAACAAAAAACCACGTAACAACTCGCCCCAAAACAAAAAACACAAAACCCAAGCCAACACACACCCAAAACAGACACCAACAAAACAAAAAAACCAATCCCCACAAAAACAAAAACTACCAAACCCAACCACAACAACCAACACCAACCACAAAAAACCTACACAAACCAAAAACCCCCCAAACCGATATCCACCGCAATACCACCAAAACCCCAAACCACCACATATCATAAAACACAAAAAAAAAACGACCACAAAAACCCCCCAAAACAACAAACAGCCCCAACCAAGAGCAAACACAAAACCAAACCACACACAAACGACCACGCAACTCAACACACCACACACAACATAAGACCACAAAAAAACACAGAAAGAAACACATCACAACCACAGACCCACCCATAACCACCACCCAACAAGAATAACAAACAAACAAACACAAAACCCCAAACACACTCAAACAACAAAAAAACCAACAACCAACAAAAAACACCTCAAAACAACCCCAAAACCACCCCACCTAAAAAACCCCAACCAAAAAACCAATCCCAAACAAAAAAAAACCAAACAACTAAAACAAACACACAACAACCCACAACAAAAAACCACCACCCCCCAAACCAACCAAAAAAAAAACCACCCCCCACCCCCATCAATAAACAACAAAACCAAACCACAAACTACACAAAAGCACCCCCACAAAAAATCAAACCAAAACCCAAACAAAAAAAGAACACCCCCACCAACACCAACAACCCCAACCAAAACCCACAAAACAAACCCAAAAATCCCAACACCACCAACCCAAACCTCCAAAGCAACCACAAATAAAAAACGAAGATCCACACCCAAAATACCCAAACAAACCCACAACACCTACACACCTACCCGCAAGACCCACCCACCAGCCACAACACCAAAACCCACTAAAAAACCCACCCACCACCACAAACCCCGAAAAACACCAACCACCACCCACCCTCAAACCAACATGCCAAAACCCTACAAACCCAAACACCAACACAAAAACCCAACCCCCATCACCCCCAGAACCCCCAAAACCACCACACAATACAACACAACACCAACACAAAAAAAAAAAAAAAAACCACTAACCCGAAAAACAACAACCTACTACCACCCTTCGCCACAAACCCCAACCAACCGGACCCAAACCCCCCAAAGCACCCCCAAAAACAACAGAAAAAACACAACCAAAAAAACAATCTAAAAAACCAACACCAAACCACAAAACACAGAACCCAAACAACACACAACACCATCCCGACACACCCAAAAAAAAAACAAACCAAAACCCCAACACAAACACCAAAAACAATACAAACAACACACCAAAAACACAACCAAACAACAGCTACACAACACCCAACCCTAAAAACCCCACCAAAATAACCCCAACAAGCCCAACCCATCCAAAAACAACCACCCAAACACCAAACCAACCCCACAAACAACAAAACCCAAACAACACACCAACCACCCAAAACCGCACACCCACAACTACTCCAACAAAAAACAAAAAAAATACGCCCTAAAATCATAAAACACCCACCCACCACGGAAACAAAACAAGATACCTCCATAAACCCAACACCCCAACCCCAACCCCACCCCACCAACCAACCCAACCACCAACAAAAAAACACAACAAACAAAACCAAAACAACCACCCCAAAAACAAACACAAAACACCCCCACCACCACCACAAAACAAACAAAAAAAAAAAAAAAACCAAACAAAACACCCTAAAAAACAAAAACCGCAAAACACTCACAAAACCGCACAAACCACACAACAACCAACCAAAACCCAAACCCAAAACAACACAAAACAACCCACCAAACAAAACCCCCACCAAAACAAACACACACCCCCCCAACCCAAAAACACAACCCCCAAGAAACATCCAAACCAAACAAAACCAAAAAAAAAACACCAACACAAAACAAAACACAAACCCGACCCCACACACCACAACAAAACAAAACAAACACCAACAAACACACAAACCACAAACAAAATACAAACCAAAAAACCACAAAAACAACAACCACAAAAACACCAAAACCAACCAACACAAACAACACACCTCAAACAAATACCACTCAAAACAAAACAGACTAAAACTCCCAAACCATCCCCAATAAAAAAAAAACCAACCAAAAAACAACACCACACAACAACACACCCACCCCCCAACAAACCCCCACCACCGCACACCACAATCTACCAAGACACCGAAAACCAATCAAACCCCAACCCCCCAAAACACCAAAAAACCCAAAACACCAACACCAACTCGCTTCACAAAAACCACACAAGCAAACACAGCAAACAAAAACACAGCACCCGACCAAAAAAAAACCAAAACCCCACACACAAAAACAAAACAACACAAAAAAAACAACACCAAACAAACCACCACACCCCCCAAATAACAAAAAACAACCCACACCAACACGAAAAACCAAAAAGCCACCACCAAAAAACAACAAAAACCCACAAGACGACAAACACACAACACAACAACCCACACCACCACACAAAACAACCCCACAAGAAAAAATCCCAAAAAAACCCCTCCCCCCCAGAAGAACCAACATAAAAAACCCCAACAACAAGCAGAACCAAAAAAGCAAACCCAAACACAACCCAACACAAACCCCTCCAACACAAAAAACCAAAACCCATCCCCATACTAAAAACCCAAAAAAACCACACAATAATCCCACCTCCCGACCACGAACCCCCAACCCCAAACTTAACAAACACCACCAAATACCAACCACACCCACCTAAGAAAAGCCACCCCCACTAAGAAACACAACCACACCCCAAAAAAACAAAGAAAGGCCAACAACACAAAAACACAAGAAAACCCAACACACCCCAATTAAACCTAATAATCACAAACATTATGTTGACGATTTGCATGTATTTTCACAGATATTTAAATTAGCTAGATGAAGCATTAGGCGCAATCTATTCGCGTGATATCAAAAACTATTAAAGACTTGGTGTTTTCTTCACATCGATATTCATTTTTCTTAAATATACAAAATGAAGTCACGATTGAAAATCTTGTAATCTTTATAAATCATACATTATTGGGACCTAAATTTACTCTGATTTATTTAAATCGAATGTGACATTTTATCCAACGTCTCTTTTGAGATCGTTTACTGTAACTCGTACTTTATACTATGAAGTAGCACCCCAAAGTGGTATTCCGCTGCGTTGTGATTTTATAGGGGTGTTACATGATATTTCGCACATCTTCAAGGAGTTTACTCATCAATTTTTGAATATCCTCTTATTGATATTGCTTGTCCATCAAAGCATCCTTAATTTTGCCAAAACTTTCTCAAGCTATCAATATAACCTTTGGTGTTACTCCAAAAGGTATACGACTAAACTTCCTTAAGAAGGTGTAAACGTCCGTTAAAAAGTTATCTCTAGCTTTTTCATCATTGATCATAGAAAAATTCCAATATGGAATAAAACCTTGAGCTGCCGTCTCCTTCTTTTCTTGTTGACTTCCTTTAAAAATTTGCAAATCATCCATAAGTTTAAGAAGCAATTCTTGCATAACTTCAGGTTGATTCTGCTCTTCTCTCATAACTTGCTTAATCTTAAGAAATCTCTCCTCAGCTAGTAATAAAGCCATGCACTTTTCATTAAGAGGTATATGATCATACTCCTTTAAAAATGCTTGAATGGCTTCTATTAAGTCCCTTCGATGAGCTGCAAAATTCTCTACATTGTCTCTAATCTTGATGAGATAATTGACGGGAAGATGCGAAGTGTAGATATTGGTCAAAACCAAAAGTTGGATTATAGCAAGAATTTTGCTCATAATAATCTTCATTCATTGGTTGACATTGAAAAGTTTCATGAGGGCCCCCGCAATTTTCACAACAAAGATATTGTTGTTGAAAATCATGAAAATCTTGCTGGAAATTAAAGTCTTGATTGTAACACGGTTCCGAATAGATGAACGGAACTTGATGTGTACAATAGTGACCATAACGAGCATCGTTCCCGTAAAATTCACAAGAATACATAGGAGGTTGGTTGAAAACATTAGGAGAATCATTAACAGAATTAGATTTGGAATCATAAGTGAATGAATTCTCATCTCCAAAATTGCATGTCGGATGAATACTTTGAAAAATCTGTGGGAGCTTATTAATGGTTTGATTGCATTGTTTTGGATTAGAGATAATCGGAGCTTTAGTGCAATATAACACCAGTAATGAGTCACGTCAAGAGATAACGTTCCCACAAGACTTACAAGTACATCGTTGACAAAAGATATCATCTAACGAATCACCACACTCGAAACAACAATTGTGGTTGATTTGTAGAGGACTTTGCGAAGAATTTACACCGGGGTCTTGATTGAGGACGAATGGTTCTTGAGGTGTACTAACAACGTTAGTGTTGTGATTGGATGACTCAGAAGTGTTTCCATCATGAATTGTATACCAACCTTCATTCAAACACTTTCGCACAAAAGCACAAGATCGACAATTTAGACCATCAACCGGGTTTCCACAAGTTGCACAATTCTGAGGAGGTTTAGGAACAAGAATCTTGTCTTCAAGACTCCCTTTTGAACAACCACAGTTTCTAAATTTATCTAGGGCTTCATCTTTTGCATGTAGCAAGTAAACATAGCAAAATCTAGAGGCATCATCTATAAAAGTTATAACATACTTTTTATTACCTAAAGATGGTGTTGCATGAAAATCACATAAATCACTATGTATCAATTCAAGTATAACAAATTTTCTTGTTATACTTTTAAACGGTTGTCTAGTGATTTTTGTTAACATGCAAGTAGTATATTTTCTAAGATTTTCATCAATAGGAGTAATTAAATAATCTTTAGACATTTAAAGTATTATTTTATAATGCACATGTCTTAAACGAGCATGCCATAATGAGGTATTAACAACAGTAGAAGAAGACATATAAATAGAACCAGAATTATCAGAAACTTTATTCAAATTTAATATAAACATTCCATTGTTATAAAAACCAAATCCTACAAACACACCAGACTTCGATAAGATATACTTTTCATATTCATACACCTGTTTGTATCCACACTTATTTAATACAGGACCAGAAATTAAATTTTTACAAAGTTTTGGTACATACAACTGATTGCTAGTGAAGCAACACACGTAATTATAAAATATATAATATGATGGAAAATTACCAAATTACCCTTGAAGACAAAGGTAAAAAGGAAAATCTTCACAAATATATATAATATAATACGTATATAAACCGAGAAGTATGATTCCCGAGTTGTTATCCCCCAACGATTTGTGAAATTGAAACCACGTTCTTGTTTGGACAATGCTTTGAATGAAAACAAAGATTGATTTGATTATCTATAACTACTAATTAAAAACAACAATTAAAGAAAAACAAACAAAAGCGATTAATGCACAAAATTAACGGGTTTAAATAAAACGCGACAAATAAGCAACTAAGGCAAGATTAACTCCTATGGGTGCAATTAAAATTTCTAAACCTAAATTAAGACAAAAGAAAATTATTATTATTATTTTGGTTATTTTTGAATTAATTATGAATTAAAAACTAATTTAATCTATTTAAATCCTAGAAAATAGCAAATTAAATCCTAAAAATTCTTAAAAATGATTTTTAAACTTAGAAAAGTCTAAAATATTATAAAAATTCAGAAAACTATTTTAACTACTTTTTATAATAAAATTTTATTTTTAAAACTAAATTTAAAAGCTTAAAAATGAAATTAAAAATCTAAAAAGGGTAAATATGATTTTAATAAATGTAAACCTAAAAGTAATTATTCTAAATCTAAAAACTATTTTT
>BQNB010073639.1:0-15843 GCA_026074375.1 Tanacetum coccineum
TCCTATAAGCTGTTATAAGCTTATTCGACTTCATCTTTTATGTTTTTAAGCAAGTGCGTTTGGAATAAGCTAGAATAAGCTCGGATTTAGCTTATTTTTGTGTTTTAGCTTATCTAGTTTTCTTAGAAGCTCATATTATTTGTTTTAATAAGCTTCTGAATAGCTTATTACATTTCATTTGAGCTTATATGGTTTGGATCAAATTTTCGTTGCTTATTTGCTTATTTGCGTTGAGATTTAAGTAGTTTAGGTGCCCTTAGCTTATACAAAATTCTAGATTCGTATTTCATTAGTGCTTATTTTGCTTGTGTGTTGGCTTATTAGGTAGTTGTTTTGACAAGTTTTCGTAAGCTTATTAGCTTATTCGTTTTGAGATTTAAGTAGATTGAATGCTTTTAGCTTATTCAAATTCTTAGTTGCCGTTTTTCGTGTGCTTAATAATGATTATGGCTTCTTATTTGGTTTAGATCTCGAATAGCTTAGGTTCATTTAGATTCGTATTATAAAGAGTGTTTATTGCCTTAAGAAATAGCTTATTACTCTTTTTGAATTTGTGTTAAGTCTTAATAATAGTGTTCTTGGCTTAGCTCGATTGCTAATTTGTAGTGAGCTTATGATTGTTGTTGCTTATTCAGTTTATTCAAATTAGTATTGGTTTAGCTTATTAAAATAACATATTAGATTTATTAAACTGGTGCTTAATTTTGTTGGGAAAAACAAGTCAAAGTACTGCTAAGCAAAAAGTCAAAGTACTGCTAAGTAGAAAGTCAAGGTACTGCCAGTCAAAGATCGAAGTACTGCCGTGGATAAAGGAATCTTAAACGATTATCATTTAAACAGTTAGTAATTATCTTGTAACAGTTAGTTTAATGATTAGTATTGATTAGAGTTTATGATATACAAGGACTGTACATCTACTAGAGTTATCCTTATGGTTATAAAAGGATCTCTAGGAAGGTATTAGAAAATAGAGAACAAAAAAATAGAAAAACACGAGTTAAGAATTATTAGTATTGTATTAGGGATCTGCAATTTAGGCAGATTCAAAAGGTTTATAAAAGAAATCGTTTGAGAAACTATTGTGTGTTCTTCTTAAGTACTGCCAACTAGATTCCGCATAGTTGACAGTATATCAGTGTTTCAATAAGGAATATCGATCCTACATATTTAAAATGGCAAAACTCGGTCTCACAAACTCGGTTTCAGGCCCATGACCAGCCGATTCGAAGCTTGGAACGAAGAAGTATTGTGTAAAAATGTGTCACTTATTGATGTAGGCCCAGGTGTTGAAGAACAGACCATTTTGTTTATGGAGGCCCAAGATCGTATAAAGAAAAGGCCTTTATTCAAAATGGCATAACTCGGTCTCACAGACTCAGTTTCAGGCCCCTGACCAGCCGATTCGAAGCTTGGAACGAGGAAGTATTGTGTAAAAATGTGTTACTTATTAATGCAGGCCCAAGTGTTAAAGAACATACCATTTTGATTATGGAGGCCCAAGATCATATGAAGAAAAGGCCTTTATTCAAAATGGCATAACTCGGTCTGAGACACTCGATTTTAGGCCAATGACTAGCCGATTCGAATCTTGGAACGGGGAAGTATTGTGTAAAAATGTGTCGCTTATTGATGCAGGCCCAAGTGTTGAAGAAAATACCATTTTGTTTATGGAGGCCCAAGATCGTATGAAGAAAAGGCCTTTATTCAAAATGGCATAACTCGGTCTCACAGACTCGGTTTCAGGCCCCTGACCAGCCGATTCGAAGCTTGGAACAAGGAAGTATTGTGTAAAATTGTGTCACTTATTGATGCAGGCCCAAGTGTTGAAGAACAGACCATTTTGATTATGGAGGCACAAGATTATATGAAGAAAAGGCCTTTATTCAAAATGGCATAACTCGGTCTAAGAGACTCGATTTCAGGCCCATAACTAGCCTATTCAAATCTTGGAACGGGGAAGTATTGTGTAAAAATGTGTCTCTAATTGATGCAGGCCCAGGTGTTAAAGAACAGACCATTTTGTTTATGGAGGCCCAAGATCGTATGAAGAAAAGGCCTTTATTCAAAATGGCATAACTCGGTCTCACAGACTCGGTTTCAGGCCCATGACCAGCCAATTCGAAGCTTGGAACGAAGAAGTATTGTGTAAAAATGTGTCACTTATTGATGTAGGCCCAGGTGTTGAAGAACACACCATTTTATTTATGGAGGCCCAAGATCGTATAAAGAAAAGGCCTTTATTCAAAATGGCATAACTCGGTCTGAGACACTCGATTTTAGGCCAATGACTAGCCGATTCAAATCTTGGAACGAGGAAGAATTGTGTAAAAGAAAATACCATTTTGTTTATGGAGGCCAAAGATTGTATGAAGAAAAGGCCTTTATTCAAAATGGCATAACTCGGTCTCAGAAACTCCGTTTCAGGACCATGACTAGCCGATTCGAAGTATTGTGTAAAATTGCGTCACTTGATAATATAGGGCCAAGTGTTCAAGAACATGCCATTTTGTGTATGGTGGCGTAAGAACTTGTGAAGAAAAGGCACTTATATAAAATAGCCTAACTTGGGCTCAGAGACTCCGTTTCAGGGACATAACCAGCCAATTCGAAGCTTGGAACGAGGAAGTATTGTGTAAAAATGTGTCGCTTATTGATGCAGGCCCAAGTGTTGAAGAAAATACCATTTTGTTTATGGAGGCCCAAGATCGTATGAAGAAAAGGCCTTTATTCAAAATGGCATAACTCGGTCTCACGGACTAGGTTTCAGGCCCATGACCAGCCGATTCGAAGCTTGGAACGAGGAAGTATTGTGTAAAAATGTGTCACTTATTGAAGCAGGCGCAAGTGTTGAAGAACAGACCATTTTGATTATGGAGGCCCAAGATCATATGAGGAAAAGGCCTTTATTCAAAATGGCATAACTCGGTCTGAGAGACTCGATTTCAGGCCAATGACTAGCCGATTCGAATCCTAGAATGAGGAAGTATTGTGTAAAAATGTGTCGCTTATTGATGCAGGCCCAAGTGTTGAAGAAAATACCATTTTGTTTATGGAGGCCCAAGATCGTATGAAGAAAAGGCCTTTATTCAAAATGGCATAACTCGGTCTCACAGACTCGGTTTCAGGCCCATGACTAGCCGATTCGAAGCTTGGAACGAAGAAGTATTGTGTAAAAATGTGTCACTTATTGATGTAGGCCCAAGTGTTGAAGAACATACCATTTTGTTTATGGAGGCCCAAGTTCGTATGAAAAAAGGCCTCGATTCGATGTTTGAAATGAGCAGTATTGTGTTAAAATGTGGCACTTGCTAATATAGGCTTAAGTGTTGAAGAACGGGCGATTTTGTTTATGGTGGCATAAGAACGTATAAAGAAAAGGCATTTATTTAAATGGTGTAACTTAGGCTCAAAGACTCTGTTTCAGGCCCATGACCAGCCAATTCGAAGCTTGGAATGAGGAAGTATTGTGTAAAAATGTGTCACTTATTGATGCAGGCCCAAGTATTGAAGAACGTACCATTTTGTTTATGGAGGCCCAAGATCTTATGAAGAAAATACCTTTATTCAAAATGGCATAACTCGGTATCAAATACTCCGTTTCAGTCCTATGAACAGCCGATTCGACGCTTGAAATGAGAAGTATTATGTTAAAATGTGTCACTTATTGATGCATGCCCAAATGTTGAAGAATGGGCTATTTTGTTTATGGAGGCCCAAGATTGTGTGAAGAAAAATCCTTTATTCAAAATGCATAACTCGAGCTCAAAGACTCCTTTTCAGGCTCATGACCAACCGATTAGAATCTTGGAACGAGGAAGTATTGTGTTAAAATGTGCCACTTATTTATACAAGCCTAAATATTAAAGAACAATCCATTTTGTTTATGGAGGCCCAAGATCGTATGAAAAAAAGGCCTTTATTCATAATGGCATAACTCAGTCTCAGAGACTCGGTTTAAGGCCCATGACCAGCCGATTCGAAGTTTTTGGAACGAGGAAGTATTGTGTTAAATTATGTCACTTATTGATGCAGGCCCAAGTGTTGAAGAACAGACCATTTTGTTTATGGAGGCCCAAGATCGTATGTAGCAAAAGCCTTTATTAAAAATGGCATAACTCCGTCTTACATACTTGGTTTCAGGCCCCTGACAAGCCGATTTGAAGCTTGATCGAGGAGTATTGTGTAAAAAATGTGTAAACATATTGATGCAGGGCCTAAGTGTGGAGAACAGACCATTTTGATTATAGAGGCCCAAGATCATATGAAGAAAAGGCCTTTATTCAAAATGGCATAACTCGGTCTGAGAGACTCGATATCAGGCCCATGACTAGCCTATTCGAATCTTGGAACGGGGAAGTATTGTGTAAAAAGGTGACGCTTATTGATGCAGGCCCAAGTGTTGAAGAACAGACAATTTTGTTTAAGGAGGCCCAAGATCATATGAAGAAAATGCCTTTTTTTAAATGGCATAACTCGGTCTCAAAACTCCGTTTCAGGACATGACAGCAATTCAAAAGTTTGAATAAGAGGTATTATGTTAAGTACAGTCACATGAATAAATATAGCGGAACAGTGTTGAAGACAGGCCATTTTGTTTTTATACACATTTTTATTACACGTGAGTAAGATACTTGTAAAAAAAGGCATTTATATAAAATGGCGTAAGTTGGGCTCGCATACACCGTTTCTTAGCATGACCAGCCAATTTGACAGCTTGAACGAGGAAGTATGTGAGTAAAATTGTGGCACTTATTGATGCAGGCCAAATGTTGAAGACAGGGCGTTTTTGATTATGGAGGCCCAAGATCATATAAAGAAAAGGCCTTATTTAAAAGATGCATACTCGGTCTCTAAAACTCGGTTTCAGGCCCATGACCAGCGATTCGAAGCTTGGAACAAAAAAGTATTGTGTAAAAATGTGTCACTTATGGATGTAGGCCCAGGTGTTGAAGAACAGACCATTTTGTTTATGGAGGCCCAAGATCGTATAAAGAAAAGGCCTTTATTCAAAATGGCATAACTCGGTCTCACAAACTCAGTTTCAGGCCCCTGACCAGCCTATTCGAAGCTTGGAACGAGGAAGTATTGTGTAAAAATGTGTTACTTATTAATGCAGGCCCAGGTGTTAAAGAACAGACTATTTTGATTATGGAGGCCTAAGATCATATAAAGAAAAGGACTTTAATCAAAATGGCATTAGTCGGTCTGAGACACTCGATTTCAGGCCAATGACTAGCCGATTTGAATCTTGGAACGGGGAAGTATTGTGTAAAAATGTGTTGCTTATTAATGCAGGCCCAAGTGTTAAAGAAAATACCATTTTGTTATGAGGAAGATCTATGAAAGAAAGGCCTTTATTCAAAATGGCATAACTCGGTCTCACAGACTCAGTTTTAGGCCCCTGGCCTGCCGATTCAAAGCTTGGAATGAGGAAGTATTGTGTAAAATTGTGTCACTTATTAATGCAGGCCCAAGTGTTGAAGAACATACCATTTTGAATATGTAGGCACAAGATTATATGAAGAAAAGGCCTTTATTCAAAATGGCATAACTCGGTCTGAGAGACTCGATTTTAGGCCCATGACTAGCCTATTCGAATCTTGGAACGGGAAAGTATTGTGTAAAAATGTGTCACTTATTGATGCAGGTGCAAGTATGGAAGAACAGACCATTTTGATTATGGAGGCCCAAGATCATATGAGGAAAAGGCCTTTATTCAAAATGGCATAACTCGGTCTCAGAGACTCAGTTTCAGGCCCATGACCAGCCGATTCGAAGCTTAGAACAGAGAACTATTGTGTAAAAATTTGTCACTTATTGATGCATGCCCAAATGTTAAAAAACAGACCATTTTGATTATGGAGGCCCAATATCATATGAAGAAAAGGCTTTTATTCAAAATGTCATAACTCGGTCTCACAAACTCGGTTTTAGGCCCCTGACCAGCCGATTTGAAGCTTGGAATGAGGAAGAATTGTGTAAAAATGTGTTACTTATTAATGCAGGACCAAGTGTTAAAGAACAAAACATTTTGATTATGGAGGCCCAAGATCATATTAAAGAAAAACCTTTATTCAAAATGGCATAACTCGGTCTGAGACACTCGATTTCAGGCCAATGACTAGCCGATTCGAATCTTAGAACGGGGAACTATTATGTAAAAGTGTGTCGCTTATTGATGCAGGCCCAAGTGTTGAAGAAAATACCATTTTGTTTATGGTGGGCCACATAAAAACCGTACTGAAAAAGGCATTTATTCAAATGGATAATCACGGTCTCACAGGAACTCGGTTTCAAGCCATGACCTGCGATTTGAAGCTTAGAACGAAGAAGTATTGTGTAAAAATGTGTTACTTATTAATGTAGGACCAAGTGTTGAAGAACAGACCATTTTATTTATAAAGGCCCAAGATCATATGAAGAAAAAGCTTTTATTCAAAATGTCATAACTCGGTCTCACAGACTCGGTTTTAGGCCCCCGACCTGACGATTCGAAGCTTGGAACGAGGAAGTATTGTGTAAAATTGTGTCACAGATTGATGTAAGCCCAAGTGTTGAAGAACATACCATTTAGATTATGTAGGCACAAGATTATATGAAGAAAAGGAATTTATTCAAAATGGCATAACTTGGTCTGAGAGACTCGATTTCAGGCCCATGACTAGCCTATTCAAATCTTGGAACCGGGAAATGTTTTGTGTAAAAATGTAACTCTTATTGATGTAGGCCCAAGTGTTGAAGAACATACCATTTTGTTTACGGAGGCCTAAGATCGTATGAAGAAAAGGCCTTATTCAAAATGGCATAACTCGGTCTCACAGACTCGGTTTCAGGCCCATGACCAGCCAATTCGAAGCTTGGAATGAGGAAGTATTGTGTAAAAATGTGTCACTTATTGATGCAGGCCCAAGTGTTGAAGAACAGACCATTTTGATTATGGAGGCCCAAGATCATATGAAGAAAAGGCCTTTATTCAAAATGGCATAACTCGGTCTGAGAGACTCGATTTCAGGCCAATGACTAGCCGATTCAAATCTTGGAACACGGAAGTATTGTGTAAAATGTGTAACTTATTGATGCAGCCCCAAGTGCTGAAGAACAGACCATTTTGTTTATGGAGGCCCAAGATCGTATGAAGAACAGGCCTTTATTCAAAATGGCATAACTCGGTCTCAGAGACTTGATTTCAGGCCCATGACCAGCCGATTCGAATCTTGGAACGGGGAAGTATTGTGTAAAAATGTGTCGCTTATTGATGCAGGCCCAAGTGTTGAAGAACAGACCATTTTGATTATGGAGGCCCAAGATCATATGAAGAAAAGGCCTTTATTCAAAATGGCATAACTCGGTCTGAGAGACTCGATTTCAGGCCCATGACTAGCCGATTCGAATCTTGGAACGGGGAAGTATTGTGTAAAAATGTGTCGCTTATTGATGCAGGCCCAAGTGTTGAAGAACAGACCATTTTGTTTATGGAGGCCAAAGATCGTATGAAGAAAAGGCCTTTATTCAAAATGGCATAACTCGGTCTCACAGACTCGGTTTCAGGCCCATGACTAGCCGATTCGAAGCTTGGAACGAAGAAGTATTGTGTAAAAATGTGTCGCTTATTGATGTACGCCCAAGTGTTAAAGAACATACCATTTTGTTTATGGAGGCCCAAGATCGTATGAAAAAAAGGCCTCTATTCAAAATGGCATAACTCGGTCTCAGAGACTCCGTTTCAGGCCCATGACTAGCCGATTCAAAGTTTGAAACGAGCAGTATTGTGTTAAATTGCGTCACTTGATAATATAGGCTCAAGTGTTGAAGAACGGGCGATTTTGTTTATGGTGGCATAAGAACGTGTAAAGAAAAGGCATTTATTTAAATGGCGTAACTTGGGCTCAGAGACTCCGTTTCAGGCCCATGACCAGCCAATTCAAAGCTTGGAATGAGGAAGTATTGTGTAAAAATGTGTCACTTATTGATGCATGCCCAAGTGTTGAAGAATGGGCTATTTTGTTTATGGAGGCCCAAGATCGTGTGAAGAAAAAGCCTTTATTCAAAATGCGTAACTCGAGCTCAAAGACTACTTTTCAGGCTCATGACCAACCGATTAGAAGCTTGGAACGAGGAAGTATTGTGTTAAAATTTGCCACTTATTGATACAAGCCCAAATATTAAAGAACAGACCATTTTGTTTATGGAGGCCCAAGATCGTATGAAAAAAAGGCCTTTATTCAAAATGGCATAACTATCTCTCCGAGACTCGGTTTTAGGCCTATTACCTGCCGATTCGAAACATGGAACGAGGAATTATTATGTTTAAATGTGTCACTTATTGTTGCAGCCCCAAGTGCTGAAAAATAGACCATTTTGTTTATGGATGCCCAAGATCGTATGAAGAACATGCCTTTATTCAAAATGGCATAACTCGGTTTTAGAGACTTGATTTCAAGCCCATGACCAGCCGATTTGAATCTTGGAACGGGGAAGTATTATGTAAAAATCTGTCGCTTATTGACGCAGGCCCAAGTGTTGAAGAACAGATCATTTTGATTATAGAGGCACAAGATTATATGAAGAAAAGGTATTTATTCAAAATGGCATAACTCGGTCTGAGATACTCGATTTTGGGCCCATGACTAGCTTATTTGAATCTTGGAACGCGGAAGTATTATATAAAAATGTGTCTCTTATTGATGCAGGCCCAAGTGTTGAAGAACAGACTATTTTGTTTATGGAGGCACAAGATCGTATGAAGAAAAGGCCTTTATTCAAAATGGCATAACTCGGTCTTACAAACTCAGTTTCAAGCACATGACCAGCCAATTCAAAGCTTGGAAAGAAGAAGTATTGTGTAAAAATATGTCACTTATTGATGTTGGGCCAAGTGTTAAAGAATAAACCCAGACCATTTTGTTTATGGAGGCCCAAGATCGTATAAAGAAAAGGCCTTTATTCAAAATGGCATAACTCGGTCTCACAGACTCAGTTTTAGGCCCCTGACCAGCCAATTCGAAGCTTGGAACGAGGATGTATTGTATAAAAATGTGTTACTTATTAATGCGGACCCAAGTGTTAAAGAACAGACCATTTTGATTATGAAGGCCCAAGATCATATGAAGAAAAGGCCTTTATTTAAAATGGCATAACTCGGTCTGAGACACTCGATTTCAGGCCAATTACTAGCCTATTCGAATCTTGGATGGAGGAAGTATTGTGTAAAAATGTGTCTCTTATTGATGCAGGCCTAAGTGTTGAAGAACAGACCATTTTGTTTATGGAGGCCTAAGATTGTATGAAGAAAAGGCCTTTATTCAAAATGGCATAACTCGATCTCACAGACTCGGTTTCAGGCCCATGACTAGCCAATTCGAAGCTTGGAACGAAGAAGTATTGTGAAAAAATGTGTCACTTATTGATGCAAGCGCAAGTGTTGAAGAACAGACCATTTTGATTATGGAGGCCCAAGATCATATGAAGAAAAGGCCTTTATTCAAAATGGCATAACTCGGTTTTAGGCCTATGACCAGCCTATTTGAAGCTTGGAATGCAGGGCCAAGTGTTGAAGAATAGACCATTTTGTTTATGGAGGCCCAAGATCATATGAAGAAAAGGCCTTTATTCAAAATGGCATAACTCGGTCTCACAGACTCGGTTTCAGGCCCCTGACCAGCCGATTCGAAGCTTGGAACGAGGAAGTATTGTGTAAAATTATGTCACTTATTGATGCAGGCCCAAGTGTTGAAGAACAGACCATTTTGTTTATGGAGGCCCAAGATCGTATGAAGCAAAAGCCTTTATTAAAAATGGCATAACTCGGTCTCACAGACTTGGTTTCAGGCCCCTGACCAGCCGATTCGAAGCTTGGAACGAGGAAGTATTGTGTAAAAATGTGTCACTTATTGATGCAGGCCCAAGTGTTGAAGAACAGACCATTTTGATTATGGAGGCCCAAGATCATATGAAGAAAAGGCCTTTATTCAAAATGGCATAACTCGGTCTCAGAAACTCCGTTTCAGGACCATGACCAGCCGATTCAAAGTTTGAAACGAGAAGTATTGTGTTAAAATGCGTCACTTGATAATATAGGGCCAAGTGTTAAAGAACAGGCCATTTTGTTTATGGTGGCGTAAGAAGTTGTGAAGAAAAGGCATTTATATAAAATAGCGTAACCTGGGCTTAGAGACTCCGTTTTAGGCCCATGACCAGCCATATTGAAGCTTGGAACGAGGAAGTATTGTGTAAAAATATGTCACTTATTGATGTGGGTCTAAATGTTGAAGAACAGACCATTTTGATTATGGAGTCCCAATATCATATGAAGAAAAGGCCTTTATTCAAAATGGCATAACTCGGTCTCATAAACTCTATTTCAGGCCCATGACCAGCCAATTCAAAGCGTGGAACGAAGAAGTATTATGTAAAACTGTGTCACTTATTGATGTAGGCCCAGGTGTTGAAGAACAAACCATTTTGTTTCTGGAGGCCCAAGATCGTATAAAGAAAAGGCCTTTATTTAAAATGGCATAACTCGGTCTCGACTCAGTTTTAAGACCCTGACCAGCCGATTCGAAGCTTTAAACGAGGAAGTATTATGTAAAAACTGTTACTTATTAATGCAGGCCCAAGTGTTAAAGAACATACCATTTTGATTATGGAGGCCCAAGATCATATGAAGAAAAGGCCTCTATTCAAAATGGCATAACTCGGTCTGAGACACTCGATTTTAGGCCATTGACTAGCTGATTCGAATCTTGGAACGGGGAAGTATTGTGTAAAAATGTGTCGCTTATTAATGCAGCCCCAAGTGTTGAAGAATAGTCCATTTTGTTTTTGGATGCCTAAGATTGTATGAAAAAGGGCCTTTATTCAAAATGGCATAACTAGGTCACAGAGAATTGGTTTCAAGCCCATTACCAGCTGATTCGAAACATAGAACGAGGAATTATTGTGTTTAAATATGTCACTTATTGATGCAGGTCCAAGTGTTGAAGAACAGACCATTTTGTTTATGGAGGACCAAGTTCGTATGATGAAAAGGCCTTTATTAAAAATGGCATAACTCAGTCTCAGAGACTCGATTTCAAGCCCATGAGCAGTCGATTCGAATCTTGGAACGAAGAAGTATTGTGTAAAAATATGTCACTTATTGATGTAGGCCGAAGTGTTGAAGAACAGACCATTTTGTTTATAGAGGCCCAAGATCGTATGAAGAAAAGGCCTTTATTCAAAATGGCATAACTCGGTCTTAGAGGCTCGGTTTCAGGCCCAAGACCAGCCGATTCGAAGCTCGGAACGGAGAACTACTGTGTAAAAATGTGTCACTTATTGATGCAGGGCCAAGTGTTAAAGAATAGACCATTTTTTTATGGAGGCCCAAGATCGTATGAGGAAAAGGCCTTTATTTAAAATGGCATAACTCGGTCTCAAAGACTCTGTTTCAGGCCTATGACCAGCCGATTTGAAGCTTGGAACGGAGAACTATTATGTAAAAATGTGTCACCTATTAATGCAGGGCCAAGTGTTGAAGAATAGACCCTTTTGTTTATGGATGCCCAAGATCGTATGAAGAAAATGCCTTTATTCAAAATGGCATAACTCGGTCTCAGAGATTCGGTTTCAGGCCCCTGACCAGCGGATTCGAAGCTTGGAACGAGGAAGTTATATGTAAAAATGTGTCACATATTGATGCAGGGCGAAGTGTTGAAGAATAGACCATTTTGTTTATGGAGGCCAAAGATCGTATGAAGAAAAGGCATTTATTCAAAATGGCATAACTCGGTCTCACAGACTCGGTTTCAGGCCCATCACTAGCTGATTCGAAGCTTGGAATGAAGAAGTATTATGTAAAAATGTGTCACTTATTGATGTAGGCCCAAGTGTTAAAGAACAGACCATTTTGTTTATGGAGGCCCAAGATCGTATGAAGAAAAGGCCTTTATTCAAAATGGCATAACTCGGTCTCACAGGTGGTTTAGGCCCTGACCAGCCGATTCGATGCTTGGAACGAGGAAGTATTGTGTAAAATTATGTCACTTATTGATGCAGGCCCAAGTGTTGAAGAACATACCATTTTGATTATGGAGGCACAAGATTATATGAAGAAAAGGCCTTTATTAAAAATGGCATAACTCGGTCTCACAGACTCGGTTTTAGGCCTATGACCAGCCAATTCGAAGCTTGGAACGAAGAAGTATTGTGTAAAATATGTGTATATTATTGATGCCAGGCGCAAGTGTTGTAGAACTGACCATTTTGACTTATGGGAGGTCGAAGATCTTTTGAAGAAAGAGCCTATATCAATATTGCCACTACTCGGTCGGTGCAGACTCGATTTTAGGCCAATGACTAGCCGATTCGAATCCTGGAACGGGGAAGTATTGTGTAAAAATGTGTCGCTTATTGATGCAGGCCCAAGTGTTGAAGAATATACCATTTTGTTTATGGAGGCCCAAGATCGTATGAAGAAAAGGCCTTTATTCAAAATGGCATAACTCGGTCTCACAGACTCGGTTTCAGGCCCATGACCAGCCGATTCGAAGCCTGGTATTGAAGAGTTTTGTGAAAATATGTGACAATCATGATGAGGCCTAAGTGTGAAGAAAAGACTTTCTGTTTATGGAGGCCTCGAAGTTCGTATGTAAAGAAAGGCTCTTTTTTCAAAATGGGTTATCTCGATCCACTGACGCGGTTTCAGACACTGTCCAGCGATTCGAAGCTTGGAACGAGGAAGTATTGTGTAAAATTATGTCACTTATTGATGCAGGCCCAAGTGTTAAAGAACAGACCATTTTGATTATGGAGGCACAAGATTATATGAAGAAAAGGCCTTTATTCAAAATGGCATAACTCGGTCTGGGAGACTCGATTTTAGGCCCATGACCAGGTATTTCGAATCTGGACGGGATAGTATTGTGTAAAAATGTGTCTCTTATTGATGCAGGCCCAAGTGTTGAAGAATAAACCATTTTGTTTATGGAGGCCCAAGATCGTATGAAGAAAAGGCCTTTATTTAAAATGGCATAACTCGGTCTTACAGACTCGGTTTCAGGCCCATGACCAGCCAATTCAAAGCTTGGAATGAAGAAGTATTGTGTAAAAATGTGTCACTTATTGATGTAGGCGCAAGTGTTGAAGAACAAACATTTTGTTATGGAGGCCCAAGATCATATGAAGAAAAGGTCTTTATTCAAAATGGCACAACTAGGTCTGAGAGACTCGATTTCAGGCCAATGACTAGCCGATTCGAATACTGGAACGGAAAAAAGTATTGTGTAAAAATGTGTCGCTTATTGATGCAGGCCCAAGTGTTGAAGAACATACCATTTTGTTTATGGAGGCCCAAGATCATATAAAGAAAAGGCCTTTATTCAAAATGGCATAACTCGGTCTCACAGACTTGGTTTCAGGCCCATTACCAGCCGATTCGAAGCTTGGAACGAAGAAGTATTGTGTAAATATGTTTCACTTATTGATGTAGGCCCAAGTGTTGAAGTACAGACCATTTTGTTGCTGGTAGGACAAGATTGTTGATGAAAATTCCTTTATTCAAAATGAATACTCGCTCAGAAACTCGGTTTCAGGCCTTTATTAAAAATGGCATAACTCGGTCTCACGGACTTGGTTTCAGGCCCCTAACCAGCCGATTCGAAGCTAGGGAACGAGGATGTATTGTGTAAAAATGTGTCACTTATTAATGCAGGCCCTAGTGTTGAAAGAACAGACATTTGGGATTTGGAGGCCAAGATCATATAAAGAAAGGCCCTTTATTCACAAATCGGATAACTCGGTCTCACAATCGGTTTTGTCCTTGAGTCAGTCGATTCGAAGCTTGAGCGAAGAGTATTGTTGTTAAAAATGTGTCACCTTCTATAGCTTTTGATGTAGCCCAGGTGTTGAGACAGACCATTTTTTTATGGAGCCCAAGATCGTATGAAAAAAAGTCCTCTATTCAAAATGGCATAACTCGGTCTCACAGACTCGGTTTCAGGCCCATGACCAGCCGATTCGAAGCTTGGAACGAAGAAGTATTGTGTAAAAATGTGACACTTATTGATGTAGGCCCAAGTGTTGAAGAACAGACCATTTTGTTTATGGAGGCCCAAGATCGTATGAAAAAAGGCCGTTATTCAAAATGGCATAACTTGGTCTCACAGACTTGGTTTCAGGCCCATGACCAGCCGATTCGAAGCTTGGAACGAGGAAGTATTGTGTAAAATTGTACTTATTGATGCAGGCCCAAGTGTTGAAGAACAGACCATTTTGATTATGGAGGCACAAGATTATATGAAGAAAAGGCCTTTATTCAAAATGGCATAACTCAGTCTCACAGACTCGGTTTCAGGCCCATGACCAGCCAATTCGAAGCTTGGAACGATGAAGTATTGTGTAAAAATATGTCACTTATTGATCGCAGGCGAAGTGTTCTGAAGAACAGACCATTTTGATTATGGAGGCCCAAGATCATATGAAGAAAAGGCCTTTATTTAAAATGGCACAACTCGGTCTGAGAGACTCGATTTTAGGCCAATGACTAGCCGATTCGAATCCTGGAACGGGAAGTATTGTGTAAAAACCAGCCGGTTTGAAGCTTGGAACGAGGAGTATTGTGTTACAATGTGTCACTTATTGATGCAGGCCCAAATGTTGAAGAACAGCCCATTTTGTTTATGGAGGCCCAATATCTTATGAAGAAAAGGCCTTTATTCAAAATTCTATAACTCGGTCTTAGAGACTCCATTTCAGGCCCAGGACCAGCCGATACAAAGCTTGGAACGAGAAGTATTAAGTTAAAATGTGTAACTTATTAATGCAGGCCCAAGATCGTATGAAGAAAAAGCCTTTATTCAAAATGGCATAACTCGAGCCCATACACTCTGTTTTAGGCCCATGACTAGCCGGTTTGAAGCTTGGAACGAGGAGTATTGTGTTACAATATGTCACTTATTGATGCAGGCCCAAATGTTAAAGAACAGACCATTTTGTTTATGGAGGCCCAAGATCGTAAGAAGAAAAGGCCTTTATTCAAAATGGCATAACTCGGTCTTAGAGACCCGATTTCAAGCCTATGACCAGCCGATTCAAAGCTTGGAACGAAGAAGTATTGTGTAAAAATGTGTCACTTATTGAAGTAGGCCGAAGTGTTGAAGAATAAACCATTTTGTTTATGGAGGCCCAATATCATATGGAGAAAAGACCTTTATACAAAATGGCATAAATCGGTCTCAGAGACTCGGTTTCAAGCCCATGACCAGCCGATTCGAAGCTTGAAACGGGGAAGTATTGTGTAAAAATGTTTCACTTATTGATGTAGGTCTAAGTGTTGAGGAACAGCCCATTTTGTTTATGGAGGCCCAATATCTTATGAAGAAAAGGCCTTTATTCAAAATGCTATAACTCGGTCTTAGAGACTCCGTTTCAGGCCTAGGACCAGCCGATACAAAGCTTGGAACGAGAAGTATTAAGTCAAAATGTGTAACTTATTAATGTAGGCCCAAGATCGTATGAAGAAAAAGCCTTTATTCAAAATGGCATAACTCGAGCCCAGACACTTTGTTTTAGGCCCATGACCAGCCGGTTTGAAGCTTGGAACGAGGAGTATTGTGTTACAATGTGTCACTTATTGATGCAGGCCCAAATGTTGAAGAACAGCCCATTTTGTTTATGGAGGCCCAATATCTTATGAAGAAAAGGCCTTTATTCAAAATTCTATAACTCGGTCTTAGAGACTCCATTTCAGGCCCAGGACCAGCCGATACAAAGCTTGGAACGAGAAGTATTAAGTTAAAATGTGTAACTTATTAATGCAGGCCCAAGATCGTATGAAGAAAAAGCCTTTATTCAAAATGGCATAAC